>CAUYQV010136089.1:0-11451 GCA_963574575.1 Galagoides demidoff | reverse complement strand
ATAGGAGGGATCACTTCTGAGTTTCATCTTACAAGGGTACAAGTGAATCTTTCTAAGAGTAGAATGTGAACGTTTTAAAATAATAACTAAGAAAATGACATGAAGGCTATGTTAACCAGTTTGATGGAAGTGTTTCAGATTGTGAGTGAAAACCCCACACTGTACCCCAGAAGTGCATTAATGTACATAGTTACCATTCAATAAAAAAAAATTATTTCTTACAGTTCTAGAGGCTGAGAAGCCCAGGTTGTGGGGATGCATCTGGCGAGGGCCCTCTTGCTGGCAGAGACTGTCTGCAGAGCCTGACAGCGCAGAACAGTGTCACCTGGCAAAGGGGCTCGGTGGTTCACTCAGGTTATCTTTTCTTTCTTACAAAGCCATCAGGTCCATTTCGATAATAACCCATTAATCCATTCAATCATTAATCCATGAATGGATTAATATATTCATAGGGCAGAGCCCTCACAACCCAGTCACCTCTTAAAGGCCCCACTTCTCAATATAAGCATTTGGGCGATCAAATTCCAACATAAGTTTTTGAGGAAACAAATTCAATTCATACCACTAATGTCACTGAGAAAATTTTCATAATTATTTGTTAATCATTTATTTTCTTTGATCAAATGTTTCTTCAAATCTTTTTGCCATTTGTATTGAATTTTTTCTGGTTATTTTTTGTTTGTTTGTTTTGTTTTGTTTTTAAGAGACAGATTCTCACTCTGTCACCCTCAAGAGAGTACTGTGCCATCACAGCTCACAGCAATCTCTAGCTCTTGGGCTTAGGTGATTCTCTTGCCTCAGCCTCCCAAGTAGCTGGGACTACAGGCACCTGCCACAGTGCCCAGCTATTTTTTGTTGTAGTTTGGCCAGGGCTGGGTTCATACATGCTACCCTCGGTATATAGGACCAGTGACCTACTCACTGAGCCACAGGCACTGCCTGGATTGTTTTCTGTTTTATCAAATTTTGGATGCTCTTTGTATATTCTGAATACAAAATCTATGACTTTTATTTTCATTTTCTTAATGAAGTGTTTCAAAGAGAAGTTTTGAATTGGGATGAAGCCACCTTTATTGATTTTATCTTTTATGAATTATACTTTCGTGGCCTGACTAAGAAATCTTTTCCTAAGCCAAGACATAGGATTTCTCCTACGTTTTCTTCTGGAAGCTTTATCGTTTCAGGCCAAAAATTTAGACCTATCATAGATTTCAATTTAATTTTTGCATATGGTGTAAGGTAATTTTTGTCTAATTTTTGCATTATTTTATATGTAAATTGAAGTTCATTTTGTGGCAAGTGGGATATTCAATTACAGTTGAGTAACCCAAAATGCTTATAATGAGAAATATTTCAGATTTTAAATTTTTTCAGCTTTTGGAATATTCACATATACATTGTGAGATATTCTGGCGACAGAACCCAAATCTAAGCATGAAATTTACTTATGTTTCATATACAACTTATACACGTAGACTGATGGTAATTTTATACAATATTTTTCAGAATTTTTTGCATGAAACAAAGTTTGCACCAAGTAACGATGTGAATTATCCAGCATACCAATGGGCAAAAGGTTTCTGAGTTTTTAGCATTTCAGAATTGGATTTTTAGATTAGGGAAGATGCTCAACCTGTATTCCAGTTTCACTTGAAGAAAACTACCATTTTCCTTCTAAATTGCTTTTGAACCTTTGTTCAAATTAATTGAACCTTTGTTCAATTAATTGACCATCACTGTGCAGTTGACTTCTGTATTCTCTCCGCCTCACTACTGGTCTTGTTCTCCATCTTGACGTCAACACAACACCATCTAGTTGTCTGTAGCATTTGATATATTTTAAAATCACGTTGTATAAGTCATCCAAATGAATTCATATTTTTTCAATTATTTGAATTATACTAGACCCTTATACATTTTCACAAAAATTTTAGAAACAGTTTTCAAAGGACAAACGTTTGCTGGTATTTTTATTTCCAGCTCCATTTTCTCAACTCAGGGAGGCCACAGGGTTCTGGAAGCTTTATAGTTATCCCTCTCTATACGGGGTTGGTATTCCATCTCTTAGGAGTCATTGTCCTCCACTGACTGATGCCCAGTAACTTGAATACTGTCATTGAAAATGTGTCTGAGGTTGGGCGTGATGGCTCATGCCTGTAATCCTAACACTCTGGGGAGGCCAAGACAGGTGGATGAGCTCAGGAGTTCGCCAGCCTGAGTCAGAGCCAGTTCAAGGCCCTATCTCTAAAAAGATCACCAGCTATTGTGGGCAGTGCCTGTAGTTGTAGCTGCTTAGGAGGCTGAGGCAAGAGAATCACTTGAGCCCAAGAGTTTCCTGTGAGCTATGATACCACAGCACTCTGCCAAGGGTAAAAAAGTAAGACTCTGTCTCAAAAAAAAGAAAAAAGAAAAAGGAAAAAATAATGTTGCGTCTGGTATTTTAATGATCTCAGGTTGGAGAGTATATTCTGTTATTGTTATTCCATCTTAGCCATTTGCATCTGTGAATGTGATTTTTTTCAATGTCCTAAGTTTAACTGAAATATGTGGGTCAATCTATTTTGATGACATTTTGGTTTTGTTTATTTGGGATGGCATTTTTTAAATCCATAGTTGTTTTGCTCAAATGAAAATACCTAGAAACCTCTTCTTGTTTTGGATTCTAAAGCCAGGATTCCAAGAGATTATTAATAAAATATCTAGAGTAAGAGTAAATCATAGAATCATTTGCCTGCACACTGCCAACACAACCGAGATGTACGGGAGTGCTTCATGCAGAGGTGAGTCTGAACGCTGACTTTTTGCCTTAGCTGTCAGTCCTGAGTCCAAACCACACCAAATCACCCTTCCACAGATCATCTTTTTCCTGTCCTGAAGCAGCTTTAAAATGCAGCTATCCCGGCTTGGCACCTGTGGCTCAATCGGCTAAGGCGCCAGCCATGTACACCTAAGGTGGCGGGTTCGAATCCCCAGCCCGGGCCACCAAACAACAATGATGGCTGCAACCAAAAAATGGCCGGGTGTTGCGGTGGGCGCCTGTGGTCCCAGCTACTTGGGAGGCGGAGGCAGGAGACTCGCTTGAGCCCAGGAGTTGGAGGTTGCTATGAGCTGTGATGCCATGGCACTCTACCCAGGGGGATAGCTTGAGGCTCCATCTCAAAAAAAAAACTCTATCTTGGGTGGCGCCTGTGGCTCAGTGAGTAGGGCACCAGCCCCATATACCGAGGGTGGCAGGTTTGAACCCAGCCTCGGCCAAACAGCAATAAAAAAATAGCCAGGCCTTGTGGCAGGCGCCTGTAGTTCCAGCTACTTGGGAAGCTGAGGCAAGAGAATTGCCTAAGCCTGAGAGCTGGAGGTTGCTATGAATTGTGACACCACTGCACTCTACTGAGGGTGACAAAATGAGACTCTGTCTCTAAAAATAATATAATAATAAAAATAATAAATTAAAAAAAAGAAACTCTAGATTTTTAGGGTATAGATACTTGTTCTTGCTGGTGACTGATATTGTTCACAGTAGTCATGATAAGGGTCGTGTTTATTGAAAGGCAGCCTCCTTCATGTTTACATGGACGGAGCTGGAGAATGTCCTCCTTAGCAAAGTATCTCAAGAATGGAAGAAAAAGTATCCAATGTACTCAACACTATTATGAAACTAATTGTTAGCTATCTTAAGAAAGCTACAATCCAAATGGAGCCCTAGACTATGGGGAGAGAGGAGGGGGGGAGAGGAGGGGGAGGATTGGTGAAGAGAATGATATTGTGGGGATCACGCCTATAATTTATCCTATTAGGGTACATGTGAATTTGTCTAAGGGTTGAATATAAATGTCTTAACACAACAATTATGTGAAAGACATGATGGCTCTGTTAGCCAGTTGGATGAGAGTTTTCCAAACTGCATATGGAAGCAACACACTGTATCCTATGATAGAATTAATGTACACAATTATGATGTAATAAAAAAAAAGATATTTATCATTTAAAAAAAAAAAGGCAGGGCAAGTGAGGGAGAGTAGAGAAACACATTTAGTCATTAAAGATACTGAGTATTTGTTCATTCTGCACTTTAGCTCCCAAAAGGGAGTTCAGGTGTCTAAATGAAACAAGTTCTCTAGAGTTGGCAGGGCAACCTTAAAGTGCTAGATGCAGCTGGAGGATTAGCCCCCAAAGCATGCCTTGATCTGATTTGGAGTGAAAACTAAAGAGGGAAGTTTTCTGGGGTTACAGATTTAGTCTGCAAACTCTGCAAATTAGAATATCTTCTCCCTTTATCCCCTTAATCAGACTTTATTGTCTCCCACCCTGTTTTTTTTTCTGTTATTTTTCCAGTCTCTGTACAGCACTGACTTTCCTGTTTAGAGATCAAACCTGAGACCTTGGAGACCCAAACCTACACTTGAATAATAGCTTTCCTACTTAACTAGCAGATTTCATAGACTTAGTGTGAAGGGTAAGGAAGAATACTTATTCTGTGTAAATTAGTACACAAATGCTTAATAACTTGTTATTATCAATACTATTATTAGCTTTAGTCGCATTGTGCTCTAATCATTTGGGCTAATTGGCAGGATGAAGTTTAGTAAGAAAAAGTTGATAAGTAGGTGACTATATCTTCAGAAAACTGAGATTACTATTGCTACAACAGAGAGTGTTGGGCTTTAAAACTATGTTTTGGGGTTTTTTTTTTTGTTATTGGTTGAATTGAGGATAATTTATTTTAGAAATAATTCAGTTTCAGAAAAAATTTGTCAGATTTAGATAATGAAATTTGTAAGTTCAGGATATACATAGGTAAGTGGATTTTAATAATCAGTTCCAATGCTATTAAATGCTATTTGTAGATAAGGGTAAGTTGAAACTTTTTTTTTTTTTTAATAGTGGATCCTTTATTTCATTTCTCTTGTCATCCTTAGCAAAAAATCAAAGTGTATCAATTCACATGCATATTTTATGGGATAGATTGAGATTAAGGATAGGAAGGTCAGGTGACCAAAGCCTTTGCTGGGCTTGGGGGAGAAGAGGAGTCCATCCCTCTACTGATAATACCATTGCGTGCTGCCCTTCTGATAGTCCAAAGGGACGGCAAACAGTAATCAAATGAACAGATTGTGCTGTGGAATGTCCTAGAACTGTGCTAAGAAAGCAATGACTGAGCTGAGAACTGAGCGTGAGTGTGAATTAGCCAGGTGGAGAGTGGCGGGCATAGCAAAGGTAAGAACATGGTTGGAGAGGGAACAGCAGGTGCTCCCTTCCAGAGGCATGAAGGAGCACGACCCTAATGGAATGAGGCCTGAGGGACTAGAGCCAGCAAAGGGCGACTGGAGAGGTTGGAAGAGGCCATCCAGCAAGTAGAGCCTTTAATCTTTATGCTAAGAACAATGGAAAGCAAGGGAGGGCATTTTCAGCAAAAATGGTTGAGTTTGCAATTGTAAACAGGATTTCTTGTTTCTATGACCTCCTTAAAGTTTTTGCAGGCCTTCTTTGAGAGAACATTGCCATACAGAGCTATACCAGATATTCTCAGTTAAAATTGCCCTTAAGAAAATGCGATTTTTGTACTTTATAGGAAAGAGAGCCACTTTTGTGCACTTCTTTCTTATCACCTTTTAGGGACTGTTTCCTTCTGGGAGAAAAAGTCTAACTACTATGGTTATGAGAAGTTTTTCTCTTCCCAGGGACAGAGTGATAGGGTTGTTGAATGAACCCAGAAACTGGGTTATAGCTTATCACGGTAACATAATACCATGGTGTGATACTTGAAAAGCCTGCCACAGATCCGTATCAGAAGGAATGCTTTGTTTTATTTGTTGATTTTTGTCTAGCAACACAAGGCATTTGCTCTCTCTTGAACTGGCAGTTCCAGGGAGACCATCCAGTCTCTGGGAAGTTAACTTTACCATTAAGTAAAGTTATTTCTATTGAAATAACCTAGTAATTACAGGATGGGTGGAAAGGCTTAGACGATTTAAGAATTTGAGCCATTAGTGCACCTAAAGAGTGTTAAATTAGAAATAGTAGAGCTAAAAACCAGAGTGGGTTTGGAGTCAGTTGGGCAAGGACAAGCTTTGCTGCTAAGCCCTGTGACCTTAGGCAGAGATAGTTAACCTCTGAGCATACTTTTTTTCATCTGTTAAATGGTAATGGTACTTTGTCAGCATCCTTATGACAAGGAAATGAGATGTAAACAAAGTTCTAGTGGTCCTTTATGTGTCTTTTGGATATTAAGTAAAATTTTAAGAACTTGTTTTTCAAGGCTGAGTCTTGCTCCTCTACCCTGACTAGAATGCAGTGGTGTCATCATAGCTTACTGCAACTTCAAACTCCTGGGCTCAAGCTATTCTCCTGCCTCAATGCCCTGAGTATCTGGGACTACAGGTGTGTGCCATTAAACCCGACTAATTTTTCTATTTTTGTGTAGAGACAAAGTCTTGGTCTTTCTTGGGCTGGTCTCAAACTCCAGGCCTCACTCAAGCGGTTCTCTTGTTTTTCTCTCCCAACGTGTTAGGATTATAGGCATGAGCCACCACGCCTGGCCAAGAACATGTTTTATTTGTACACATTACTCCTGTTTGATGGAGAGGGATTGTTGATTATAATTCACTCAGTAGATACCCTATTGAAAATCTGAAGTTATGAACAGATCAGTTAGGAGATAATTAGTGTAACTGCAGAAGAATTCCTTGCTTGGTGAAAAGATTTACTAATCAGTTCTTATATTCGGCTCTCCTTAGTGAAGATTGGACTCTAAAAAGTTTAGTTATGGGCCAGGCATGATGGATCATGCCTGTAATCTTAGCACTCTGGGAGGCCGAGCCAGGTGGATTGCTTGAGCTCGCAAGTTTGAGACCAACCTAAGCAAGAGCAAGAGCGAGACCCCAGCTCTAAAAATTGCCAGGTGTTGTGGTGAGTGTAGTCCCAGATACTCAGGAGGCTGAGACTCTACCAAGGGTGACAGAGTGAGACTGTCTCAAAGAGAAAAGTTTGGGGTGGCATCTGTGGCTCAGTGGGTAGGGCACTGGCCCCATATACAGAGGGTGGTGGGTTTGAACCCAGACCCGGCCAAACTGCAACAAAAAAATGGCTGGGTGTTGTGGTGGGCACCTGTAATCCCAGCTATTGGGAGGCTGAGGCAAGAGAAACACCTAAGCCCAAGAGTTGGAGGTTGCTGTGAGCTGTGATGCTACGGCACTCTACTGAGGGTGATAAAGTGAGACTGTCCCTAAAAAAAAAAATTAAAAAGTTTGGTTATGTGCAGCTTTTCAATTGCATTTGTAAAAAACCCTTAGAGTCATCTTTGAGTCTTCTCTACATTTAATCTGAGGAAATCCCATTGTCTGTAACTTCAGAATACCCAGGATCCGGTCATTTCTAAGCCAGCAGAATTTCTTGCTTCCGAGATAACAATGACAGTCTCCTGGCTGGCTGCTTCTATCTTGGCTCCCCTACCTTTGGTTCTTACACAGCGGCCAGAGTGATCCCAGAGGAACGTGAGTCAGGTCATATGCTGCCCAGATCCCTCCAGCATCTTGTCATCCACTCAGATTAAAACCCAAAATTTGTCTCGTGGCTTTCAACAAGGCTGTAGCCCACTGCCTCCTGTCTCCTTTTACTTCTGACTTCATCTCTGCCCTCTTTTCATGAATGGTTTCCTCATGGGGATAATAGGTTTGAAGTACTGATGAAATGAGGTTAATTGTTTAATGGGTGTGAAATACCGACTATAGTAAATGCTATAGAAATGCCAGCTGATATTATTGTTACATCTGCTGTTGCTTTTATCTGTGCTGGGGTAAATCTTATTTTTATTTATATGAATTTGTTTTCTAGATTTTTCCTCAGGTTTCTAATGATTTACTGCATATCCCTTCTGGATGATTATCAAAGACTTTAATCCTAGCATGTCCAAAATTTAGTTTTTCTGTTCTCCCCGGCCAGTTCTAGACTTCCTTATTTTTATATCATCTTGCTAGTCATCCAGCCCTAAATCGGGGATGGCAAATTTAAACGCCTCAGGCAGGCACAGTGAGTGACTATAGTGAGCCATGTGTAAACATATTTTGGGACACCTGTTCAGGTGACATTGGCACAGTCCTCTCAGATTCTTCACTGGAAACTCAAATTTAGGTTTTCATGTGGGAAGTTTCTTTTTCAGGCTGATGCAGATTTCTCAGATTTCCTCTGTGTGCCAAATAAGGCAGTCGGCTGACTGCGGCAAGTGGCCAGTTTGCTCCCTCATTTCTAAGTCTTCGAGCCACACTTTTCCTTCCACATCTAGACAGGAAATTACCGACTTGACTGAATCTGCTGCTGCCGTTTCTCTCACATCCATCCCGTCATCTGCGTTCCCCTGAGACAGGTATATTGATTGCCTCCCTGCCAAATCTTACATGTGCTCTGGTGCAAACTTAATCTACTAGTAAAGCCTCCAACCTTGGAAGTTTCATAGTGTCTCTGCAAACAGCAAGCTCATTGGCCCTTTTGGATCCTGCTTTTATGTCTATTTCTAGTGTCAGCGCCTTCCGCCCCTTCCTTGGTTGTGTGGCTGGACGACTGCCTGCCTGCGTCCCAGATGTGTCTGTGCTTCCTACCTCCTGCTCCCTGCCTTGGTTGGGGACGCAGAGGCCTGTAGTAGTTTTCAGTAGCTGAATGTTGATTTCACCGGGACTGAGATGCTTCCTCCTGTTCCACACTCTTCCTCACTCTTTCCGTTTGTGAAAGTCTGTTTTTCAGAGTGCGGAGTAGGAGTTTTTTCCTCAGAGGCTGCCCAGATGGAAGTGATTATGTGCTTTTGGAACCCTGAGAGTTCTTGTTTTATTCTTTCTTATGGGCTTTTTCACACTTTGCTTTTAATCACGCCTGTGCACATGTATGACCTCAGATAATTTTTTTTTTTTGAGAGAGTCTTACTATGTCACCCTAGATAGAGTGCTATGGTGTCACAGTTCACAACAACCTCAAACTCTTGGGCTCAAGTCATTCTCTTGCCTCAGCCTCCCAAGTAGCTGGGACTACAGGTGCCCACCAGAATGCCCAGCTATTTTTTTCTTTTGGTTGTAGTTGTCATCGTTGTTTGGCAGGCCCAGGCTGGATTCAAACCCACCAGCTCTGATGCACCTGGCCAGTGCCCTAGCCCCTGAGCTACAGTCGCTGAGCCAGATAATATTATTTAGTGAATGAATTCTTTCACTAAATATTCTTTTAAGTTCTGGTGTGTTTCAAGTGTGGGTGGGCTGTTTTTGCTTTGGTTTTGTATTTTTTGTTTTACTTTGCCAGGTAATTTGTACACCTTTTTTCTTTGTTTTAAAACTTTAAGGCTCGGCGCCTGTGGCTCAATCGGCTAAGGCGCCAGCCACGTACACCTAAGGTGGCGGGTTCAAATCCCCAGCCTGGGCCGCCAAACAACAATGATGGCCGCAACCAAAAAATGGCCGGGCGTTGTGGCAGGCGCCTGTGGTCCCAGCTACTTGGGAGGCAGAGGCAGGAGACTCGCTTGAGCCCAGGAGTTGGAGGTTGCTATGAGATGTGATGCCATGGCACTCTACCCGGGGGGATAGCTTGAGGCTCTGTCTCAAAAAAAAAAAAAAAAAAACTTTAAGTGTCATATACCTAAAAGGCTAGATTGAAAATAAACCAAGACTGGTCAGATAAAGACTAGTTAAGCTAACCTTTCTTCATCTGTGGTTTTAGGAAATGCTTATAGGGAACTGAAGATTCTGCCACATACAACAAACGTTTAAATAGTAATAGAATTTTGTTAATGTCTTTATTATTCACCCCCAATCTTCTTTACAAAATTGTTGTAAATAGGTTTTCTGTAGTAAGAGAGTTTTTCCAATTAAAGTTTCAGTAAAGCCTTGCTAATTGGTAAGGCTGAGATAATTTGTGAAAAATTAAGTTCTAGAATACATTGGCCAAAATGTCATTTTGAAGGCCTGCTAAAATGAATCCAAGCCTGCTGTAACTGTTGGAGTTTTTTGAATTGTTGGAGACAACAGAACCAAATTCCCTGGAAAATCTTTGGTGGTTAAGGTACTGAGTGGTGAGTAGATAGAACTGATAACTGAGAAGGTTAACCACAGAGCATTGAGTATATAGTTTATGTGCCTCATGAAAGAAACGAAGCCTGCAGTTGGTTGAGAATCTTTGCAAAAGCCATTTTTTGAGAAACTTAAGACTATTCCTTGGGAGGCAAAAGAGAATAATGATAGAGCAGCAGAACTGGAAGAGATGTTAGCAGCCTCTTCCCTTCAGTTATTAGAGAAATATGTGCTGGAAGAGGGAATGACTTGTTAAAGATGATGCATCCGGGCTCGGCGCCTGTAGGACAGTGGCTAGGGCTCCAGCCACACACACTGGAGCTGGCAGGTTCGAATCCAGCCCGGGCCTGCCAAACACACTGACAACTACAACAACAAAATAACCAGGTGTTGTGGCAGGCGCCTGTAGTCCCAGCTACTTGGGAGGCTGAGGCAAGAGAATCACTTAAGCCCAAGAGTTTGAGGTTGCTGTGAGCTGTGACGCCACGGCACTCTACCCAGGGCGACATAGTGAGACTCCGTCTCAAAAAAAAAAAAAACCAGAAGATTATGCATCAAGTTAGAGATTGGCCAGGCAAGAGTGGTCAGCGGCAAAGGGCAGAAGATGGTGGTTGTGTCTACTGTACATTAATTAAAAGCGGTGGCATGAGTGGTGAGGAGCAGGCTGACAACAGAGTAGGAGAGATTTATCAGGGACGAGTTAGAGGAAAACTGGCGAGGTGGAAAAGCAGAGATGATTAACCATGAAGACATTGCAGAACTGGACTTCATCACATTTCTTTGCTGGTCTGAGGAAAGAACAGCCCTCTTTGTATAAGAGCCTGAACTTTTTTTTTTTTTCTGTCACTGTGGGTAGACTGTCCTGGTGTCATAGCTCATAACAACCTCAAACTCCAAAGCTCAAGCTGTCCTCTTGCCTCAGCCTCTTGAGTAGCTGGGAGTATAGCTACTCCCACCACATGCAGTTAATTTTTCCATTTTTAATAGACACGGAGGACTGTCTTATTTTGTCTGGTCTTGAAGTCCTGAGCTCAAGCAATCCACCTGCCTCAGCCTCCCAGAGTGCTAGCATTACAGGTGTGAGCCACCACTCCCAGCCAGGAGCCTGAACTCTTAAAGAAATGACAAGTACTCGGCTCGGTGCCTGTGGCCTCTAGGTGCCAGCCACATACACCTAAGGTGGCGGGTTCGAATCCCCAGCCCGGGCCCGCCAAACAGCAATGATGGCTGCAACCAAAAAACGGCCAGGCATTGTGGCGGGCGCCTGTAGTCCCAGCTACTTGGGAGGCGGAAGCAGGAGACTCGCTTGAGCCCAGGAGTTGGAGGTTGCTATGAGCTGTGATGCCATGGCACTCTACCCAGGGGAATAGCTTGAGGCTCCGTCTCAAAAAAAAAAAAAAGAAAGAAAGAA
>CAUYQV010136088.1:0-44040 GCA_963574575.1 Galagoides demidoff | reverse complement strand
ATGTACACTATGGAATATTATGCAGCCTTAAAGACCCAAATCAATTTTTTTCACAAGAACAAAGGTGAAGAACTTATATTTACTGATTTCAAGACACATTTCAAAGCCAAAGTACAAAAGACAGTATGGTACAGGATAAGGATAGAACAAACCACTCTTACATGGTCAACTTACTGTCCATAAAAGTATTATGATAATTCAATGGTAAAAGAACAGTCTTTATAAAAGAAGGTGCTGAAACAGATATCCACTTGCAATAAATGAACCTTGACTCTTACACCTCAGAGCACACACAAAAATAAATTCCAAATGTATCATAGACCTAAAATGATAAAACTTCTAGCAGCAAACATAGGGAAAAAAGTTTCCACACGTACATATCTGATAAAAGACATTCGGGATATATGTAGAATTCGTACATCTTAAAAGCAAGGAGCTAAACAACTATTTCTTAACAATTAAGAAAATGGCCAATGACCTAAACCACTTAAAAGAAGGTATAAAAACAGTTACTGAGGTAAAGACTGAAGCCATAGCGTGGGTTCCAAGGATACCCTCCTACCCCTCATTGCACCCCACTCCTCCTGCTCCTCCACCATAGAAGACACTCCCCTTAGAAGCCAAAGGCAGAAGAGGAGCAGAGGAAGGGGGGAGGGGAAAGGGGAGGAGGGGGAGACAGCAGGGCAGTGGTGACAGTGGCAGAAGCCACCCTGAAACAGTAAGTCCTCCCTTTGGATGTTTAACCCACATAACTCTACCTGCTCTCTGGCTGTGCGCGCAGTATGAAGGGCACTGCCAGGGATGCTCAGAGGAGCCTTCACTTTCATCCAATAACTGCAGACCCTACGATCTGCGTAAGCCAACACGGGATAGTCAAGGGAAAGCAAATGGCAACACCAGATCCCACAATGTCTACAGTGCCCTAGGACTGCGCCCCTAGCACAGGACCCCACGATCTTAGGGGGCTGCTCTAATCTCTGCATCACCAAAGGCCTAGGTCTCCTACCACCTTACACCCCCAAAACCACAGCTGAACAGGGCCATCCCTACCCAGCCACAGCCGCACATGCTCAGGTGTGCTAGTGTCCTTCTGATCCCGCCCAGCAAAATGAGAATACTGTCAACTCTACCAATTCTGTTAGTTCTACAGTCTTCTCACAGGCTTCAGGTGCTGTCTGGGAAGGAAGCCCGGAACTCAGTTCTGGAAGTCTGTACTGGCTACCAGAACAGGCATAAAGAGAGTCCATTGACCCCAGGCAGCCCCATGAGCCAAGGTGCTGGTTCTCTCCAAACGTGGGATTGTTAAACCTGAGAGGGTTGACTTTTTTTGTTTCCTTTCTCTCCACCTTCTGCCTTATCCCTGCACTGTTGCAAAACCCTGTCCCAGGCCTCATGGGAAGACTTCAGGCCCTTCTCGCCCAGACACCCAGCCCAGAAGCCTCACAGGAAAACAAAAAACCAGACCATCAGCCCAGTGTTTCTGTAGCTCCACCTGCAGCAAATGAGACATTTGACTCTGCGTGTATTCTGACATAAGACACGTGAACTTCTGCATATCCCAATGTACAGCTGGTCTTCATGTTGGTGTTACCGTAACAACAGGTCCTGGCCACTCGTGGTGCATTATTTTGTGTCCATCTCCCCACATCCTTCCCCTACACATCCATCCAACCTAACTCTCAGCTCTGAAGTCAGTTCTGCCCCCAAAGCCCAAAGTATCCTTCACCACATTTCACCCACTTCCAAAATGAACAGCAACAACAAAAACCCAACCTATACAGCAGGGGGGTTTCTAGTTTAAATCAGAAAACAAAAACTGTAAGGAAAAAAAATTCTTTCCCTGCCCAATTTACTTACCTCTCCACAGTTCATCCCACCCCAGTCACTGGGCCTCCAATGACTGTTTTCAAACTTCCAAACCAACTCAAAAGTGAAAGTGTTTTTGTACCCTAGGTAACAAAATAAGCATCAAAAAGATTTCTTGTATGTGGCATATGTGCAACTAGTTACTGAAACCCTGAATTTAATGTTTAACATGATGAAATGGGTTTCCATTCTTTAGAAAGGTAAATAATCCTTTACATTTAAAAGAATTAAATTGGCTTGGCGCCTGTGGCTCAAGTGGCTAAGGCGCCAGCCACATACACCTAAGGTGGCGGGTTCGAATCCAGCCCGGGCCCGCCAAATAACAATGACGGCTGCAACCAAAAAACAGCCAGATGGTTGTGGCAGGCACCTGTGGTCCCAGCTACTTGGGAGACTGAGGCAGGAGACTCCCTTGAGCCCAGGAGTTGGAGGTTGCTGTGAGCTATGATGCCACAGCTCTCTACCCAGGGGGATAGCTTGAGGCTCTGTCTCAAAAAAATAAAAAAATAAAAAATGAATAAATCCTTTTAATCAGGTGTCAGTTTAAAAAAAAATGAAGAAAGAATGTGCAACGTCATTTTGTTTTATAACCATATCAGCGCTTGGTACTGACGTGTTTCCCTTTAGCAATATCTTTAACATTTTTGCTTCTTTCAGACTTGAAAGAATAACCAGCAATTAATTGGTATTGCTGGTCCAGGGAATACTAGAGAATTCAAAAACTGGACAATAAGCACAGGAAAGATGTTCAAAGCCATCAAGTCATTAGGGAAATACAAATTTACACCACACTATATATTAACTATATGACTAAAGCATAAAAGATTGAGAATGCCAATTGCAGATAAATATATAGACCTATAATTCTCATATACTGCTAATGGGAATATACAATGGTACACTGGATAACAATTTAGCAAAGTAACTCTTCTATGTGTTTTCCTAAGAGCAATACGAACATGCTTATAAAGGCGCCCACAAGAATATTATAAATCAGAGTCAAAAACTGGGCACAACCCAAAAGTCCATCAATAGGTACACACTTACACAGATGTAGGAATATTCATGTAATTTTACTCAGCAATAAAAAGAAACAAACCACCAATACATGCAATTAGCACGGCTGAATCTCAAAAACATTTTGCATTTTGCTGAACAAAAGAAACTAGATATGAATAAAAAAAAAACTGTATAAATCCATTTATACAAAGACCCAGAACAGCCCAAACTGATCCACAGCAATAGAATATAAGATCAATACATTCGTGGTTGGCTAAATTTAGGAGGGTGGTGACTGAAATTTTTGAGAGTGGTAGAAATATTCTATATGCACAAATTTATCTGATTATAAACTTTAAATGTAAATTTTACCACAGTAACATTAACTTGAAAAAACTCAAGATAACAGCTGGTGGGATGTGAAAGGGACAGTGTGGGTGAGGCAGAAAGGAAACAGCAGAACAATAAGATATTCTATTTCTTACCCAGAGTGGCACAAAGGATAGCAATCTCATGATATTTCTTTAAGCTATACATATGTTTTCATATGCTATGTTTAGCCCAAGAAAAATAAATTCAGATATCATTCATGCACAAACACACATACACACTCACACCCAAAAAGAAAACAAGAAGATCACAACTTCAGGTTGTACAATCATTTCCCAACTTCTTAATGCACTGATTCAATGAATTAAAAAGACTATTAAATTTGCTCCACAGAAGTAAGGGGAACTATCCCACCTATGTACCTTAAGCTCTGGGTTTCCACAGAAATTTTGGCTGGGAAAGCCAGAGGGAGAACACAGATATCAGTATGTTGATGGAGAGAAATGCCTGAAACATTAAAATGATGCTACCATGTTAAATTGGGAGTACTCTGATAGTTCAACCCCTAAAGAACCCTGGCAGTCAATTTACACAAAAGCTGGAGGCATTCTCATCTGTAAGAGTACTAGTTAACTTCAACCAGTGGTCCTTAAACTTCAAGGACAGAAGAGTCATCTGAGTTTCTTATAAGAATTCTATACCCCGCATCCTCAGAGCCCTAGAAACCACAGGTGCTTGTAGAAAGGCACAGAAATCTGCCCTTTAGCAAGCACTACAAGTAATAAAAATATAGTCCACAAAAAAACACATCGCAAGAAACTGATGAACATTTAAAATATCTAACAATTCAGAGGACAAGAGACTGAAAATAAAGCCGAAGTTAAACAAGAGGAGGAGGAAAAAAGAGAAAACTTGGGAAAAGTATTTATTATACATAAAACAAGACGTAATAACAAGGAAAGTATTACTTAATTGAAATTACTACAAATCTGCCAAAATAAATGCAAGGGGTCATCCTTTTATAAATTCAACATTCACATGATCTACTTGCCCACATTACATAGGTACACTCCTAAACTGGCTTTCAGAAGCCAAATTTATCCTTCAAACGTAACATAACTCAATGATTATCTATTTGCAAGAAAAAGGCAGACAACAGCTTCAGGTCAGTTCTATGGCGATTCTATGACAATACAGAGTAAAAGTATAGTGTAGTGCCCCGTGGAAAACAGACCTTGTAACCACCAGTAGTCTAAATACAGCAGGGCAAAAATGAATGGTTATGGAATGGCCCCTGGAGAAGGAAATGAGTAAGGGCTGATGATAAAAAGTCAAGTGCTTTCTCTGATTGTATAATACCTAGGATGACAAAGAAGCAGGGGACAAACCAGTTCAGCATGCCCCTCCCACCCCACCCAGGATGCCTGGAGTGAAAGCCTTCACGTAAGTCACCAAGACCCAAAGGAAAATGTTCTTACCGGCATCAAAATTAAAAGTACTACAATTATGTTTTAGTTAAACAGAACCCACTTTATAAATCTGTACAGCCTATGTGTGTATCTTAGCAACACATGAGGTACAAAAGTAGGCAACTGCCTTTTAATATGTGCATCAGCAATAAGACATCAATATTATCATCACAGCTAATGAATATTTATTACCAGTATTAACTAGTATAAGAAAAAAACAAAACAACAGGCATAAAAATTGAAAACACTTAAGTAAAACTCATTATTTATATATGATACCATCTTTTACGTAGAAAATCCAACACTGTCACTGGAAAAAATATTAGAAAAATTTAGCAAGGTAGCTAGATATAAGATTAATATACAAAAGCAGGGTGCATTTGCACAAATAAAAAATATCTTTAAAAGCACCAGTATAATAGTTACCAGTAATTATCGATTATCTAGGACAAAGGATATGTAAGAATTTTGTAAGCAAAATTATAAATTATGTAAGATATATTAAAGATGACCTGTACCCTGTTCCACAGATGGAAAGACTCAATATCACAAAGATGTTAATAATCCCAAATTGATCAATTCAATGAAATTAATAACAAAGCAAAATTGAATTTTCCAGAGAACACAGAACAATTATTTTAATATTTCTGAGGAAAAGTACCACGACACTCCTGAAAAAAAGGAACAAGACTTATTTTTCCAGTAATAAATATTAGGAAGCAAAAACAATAGAAACAGGATGGCATTCACAAAATGATGAAACCGAATACAGTCCAAGAAAAGTAATAATAATTTTACATAAAAATCTTGTATAAATGGCATATCAATTCAGTGATGAGACCTATTAACTTTTTAATACAGGAAGGTTAACAAAAAAATTTTTTAGATCATATTTAACTTGAGCATCCCAAATCTGAAAATCCAAAAAGCTGCAAAATTTGAAATGTTTTGAGCACCAACATGATACTCAAAGGATGTGCTTACTGGAACATTCTAAATTTTGAATTTTGGGATTTGAGATGCCCAACCAGGAAAGTATAATGTAAATATTCCAAAATCTAAAAAATCTGAAACTCAAAACCCTTCTGGGTCCCAAGCAATTCAGTAAGGTATACTCAACCTGCATACAGAAAAAAATTCAATTGTATCCCTAACTTTATACCACATGCCAAATTCAAGTGCAGATGAAAGAAGGTCTAAAATGTTGCAAATATAACTCTAATACTCACAGTAGAAAATACAAATGAATACCTTTTAGAATTTGTAGGGGGAAAAACTTCTTATACTGTTAAGTTAAGACAACTAAAATAAAAAATACATACCTTCAGAAATTCATATAGATGCAATAAATAAGAAACTAAGGGAGGATGAACACAGGATTCAAGATGATGACAATCTCAAATGAAAGTGGAGGGATGGAGGGAACAATATGGTTAGATATGGATTACTACCAAAGTTCTAGATTTTAAGTTGGGGGTTTAATAAATGAAAAACATACTTTCATGAACAGCTGATCGTGAGACAACTGTTATAATTAATTCAAATTTATATATTTCAGAACCAACTGAAAAATGCATGTTATTAAAAACAAATCCCCATAAATGTATCTGACCATCTACAGAGGTAAAAAATATACAAATGACACTATAAAAATAAGAATCTAGATGATCAAACTAAAAAGTTACCCTAGCACGCAGAGTGAATAGGAGAGAAAAATATTAGAGGCAAGAAAGATGAGTGGTATCTAAAATTTAAATAATGTGGTTTTAAAACATTTTTAAAAAGTAATAGTAATTTATCTTTGTCCTGAGAACACTGAAGTTTTCAGATCAAAAACCTATGGCAGAACTGTTAAAAAAAAAAAAAATACAAACTTAGGGCAGTGCCTTTGGCTCAAGGAGTAGGGCATAGGCCCCATATGCAGAGGGTGGCGGGTTTAAACCCAGCCCTGGCCAAAAAGGAAAAGAAAAAAAAAATACGCACTTGAACATACATGCTAGTGAAATTTCTGAACTCTTAAAACCAAAGAGAAAATATTACAAACTTATAGTTAGCAACTTACCTACAGGGAAAAAAAAAAAGAAATAAAGAGAAAAAGGAGTGAACTCAAACCATCAAAAAGTATAAAAAGAAAAAAAGTTAAAATTAGTCAAATGTTAAAAATTAGCTAGTAGGGCAGTGCCTGTGGCTCTGTGTGTGGGGTGCTGGCCCCATATACCGAGGGTAGTGGGTTCAAACCCAGCCCCAGCCAAACTGCAACAAAAAAATAGCCAGGCATTGTGGCGGGCGCCTGTGGTCCCAGCTACTCAGGAGGCTGAGACAAGAGAATTGCCTAAGCCCAGGAGTTGGAGGTTGCTGTGAGCTGTGTGATGCCATGGCACCCTACTGAAGGCAATAAAGTGAGACTCTGTCTCTACAAAAAAAAAAAAAAAAAAAAAAAAAAATTAGCTAGTTATAATCTATTTATAATACAATTAAGAATTCCTCACCTAGAATTACAATTCCATATTATCTTGACAAAATAGGAATACTCTTAAGTAAAAACATGCTAGAATACCTTCTCTAATTGGGGAAGCATGGAAGAAGAGAAAAAGTTATTAATTTTTTACACATATGAGAAAAAATATGTTTAAATATATTTGTTTAAAAAAAAACAGTAGAAATAAAAAAGAATCTTAATGGCAAGAGTAGGTGCGGATGGTGATACAATGAAAACTTGATCAATCCATCAAAACTGAATGGAGAAAACAAAACTAAAGAACAGAAAAACAGGTAACAATAATAAAAGATTAAATTTATCATTTATCACCATATGTGAATGGTTACGTTCTGAAAGATAAACAAAAACACAAGTTTGGATTAGATTCATTAGGAATACAACAGAATTTGATGAAATCGTATTAAAAGTAGAGAGATCACAATCTCTCAGAATTTAAAAGATCAAGAAAAAATATGAAATATTCTATAAAACTCCCTAACAGTCAGAAAATTTACAACTTTTCCACATGCTCATCAAAATCTCATGAATTTAGTCATAAAAATGTTCAATATCTAAAGCTAATAAAAATCCTATTCTCTAAATATGGTCTAATGAAACTAAAAATCAATAATTAAAATACTTCAAAAATGTCATTAAGGAAAGTAAACCAAAAAACTTTCAAATAAGAAAATCAAATCCAAAACAAAATCAGGTTAAAACTGAGAGCCCCAAATGATTTTCATCAGTAAAATATGATAGGAAACTCACCAAATGCTGAGTTCAGTTTATAAAAAGAATCATAACCCCAAAACATTAGAAAGATGAAATTATTAAAGAGAAAAATAAATAAATTAGAAAACAAAAAAGAACTGATACACAAACCTGGATTTTGGAAGGACCAATAAAATGGATCAGCACCTGGCAAATGGTATTGTCAAGAAAAAACCTTTAGATGAATGAAGACAGAGACCTAAATGAAATGAAAAACTATCTAGCATTTTAAAAATTTCTCTCTGGAAAAAAGTCAAACATCTAGACGACTGTAAGCAAAATTTGGAAAACAATCAAAATTTGCTCTAAACAAGAGCTCTGCCCTGATATAGGCACAGTCAGCAATCTTCAAAATAACCAGAATTCTGAACGAGAATAACCAACTATTTAAATCAAAAATGATCACAGACCACCAATTTTGAATGGCTCAACCTCATTAATCCTACGCTAAACAATTCCAAAAGCACAGGAAAACAAAAAACTTTCTATAGTTATGTTAGGAGTTAACCTTAATAGTCCATATGTACACAAACAAACCTTGTAACCAATCTAATTAAAAAATCCCAGGGGGACGGGTTCCAGCACTCCAGAGAATACCAAAATCTTGAATCCTCGATTTCCTTACAGAAAATGATGCAGTATCTGCAGCATATAACACACATCCTCCAATATACTTTAAATCATCTCCAGATAACTTACCAAAGAAAATGCAAATGCTATGCAAATAGTTGTTATACCATACTGTTTAGGAAATAATAACAAGAAAAAAATCTGCACATGTATATATACAAATGTAACCATTCTTTTTTATGTCCAGAATATTTTCTATCTGCATTTGAATGAATCCATGGATATGGAAGCCAAATTGTATACTACTAAATCCTAAGTTAAAACTTAGTGTATTAAATTTAGAAATACATTTCTGAAAAAAGGCATCATGAATAAATGGAGTTTTACCATAAATTCAAGGACAGTCCAAATAGAATATAGTAGTTAAGAAAGGGGACATGTAAGTGATGTGACCCTGAGTTTAAATCCTACCTTCAATGCATACTAGGGATGAAATGTTGCCTTAGTTTTCTAAGACTGTTTACTCAGCTACAACAAGAGGGGGCAAAAACAGTGCTCATTTCATAAAGTGGTTGGGAAGAGTAAGTGAAAAAAAATATGACTCTTAGCATAGTACCATATAGATTGTACACAGTAAATATTCATGTACGTTGCCTACTACAATTATTATTCTTTTATTATTTATGCAGAAAACATCACATCATTCGCTGCAAAAAAAAGACATTTGGTAAAGAGTCAACATATAAATCTGATTTTGAGACATTTATAAAACTTAGAAATACAAATTCCCCTATCATGAGGAAACAATACCTAACAGAAGCTAACATAAATCCTAGTAGTCCATAATCTCAGCACTGGCAGAAAAATAAGAAAATGAAAAAAATGGCATAAATGATGACAAAGCCAAATAATTTTTGTTTTTTTGTGAAGGGTTTGGACTGTATACACAAAATATTGAAAAAGTCAAAAAAATATTCATAGAACGGATGACAAGTCATTAAGAAAGCTGGATGCAATGTTAGTATACAAATCAAAATCAGGTGAGAATAAGAAAGGAATAAGCAGCTGAAACCCTCTCTCTCTGCCCAAATTAAACCTCATACTAATAGCAAGATAACTGACTCCTGGTAAAGAATACCCCTTTTATGTAACATTTTAAGCGATTTAAGGTTATTTAAGTAACCTTAACTGTCAAATGCTGTACTCTATTTTTTATAACCTTAGAGAATATCTAAACTGAAAAATACTACATGTTATTTTAACTGAAATAGAAATTTACCCTGAATCTAGGTTGTATTATTTTTCAAATTTTAACTCTGAACCTGGTTACTCTGGGAAATCCTCCTTTCCACCTGGCCCCCACCATTTGCTAATTAAGTGAAAACTGACTGCAGATCCACAAGATTGCTCTCCCTCCATCCTCTACTATTTCTTTTTATAGCCTTCACATACAGAATAAACACTTATTTAGCTCCATCAAACACTCTGATTTAAAGAAGTTGCTGGCACCTGTAGCTCAAGTGGGTAGGGAACCAGACACATACACCAGAGCTGGTAGGTTCGAATCCAGCCCAGGCCTGCCAAACAACAATGACAACTACAACCAAAAAATAGCCAGGGGCTATGATGGCGGGCACCTGTAGTCCCATCTACTTGGGAGGCTGAGGCAAGAGAATCACCTAAGCCCAAGAGTTTGAGGTTGCCGTGAGCTGTGACACCACAGCACTCTACCCAGGGCGACAGCTTGAGACTCTGTCTTAAAAATAAAATAAAATAAAATAAAAAATAAGGAAGTTGCCCGTGTCTAATCATATACCAACTTCAAGGCTTTAGAAGATTCAGAGCCATTTGATGACTAGCCAAAGGTCACACAAAGGTGATTTAGCTCTAATACACATTCTGTCTTTCCACGAACAGTTTCAAGCCTTTGCGGCTCCTCAGAATTTTTAAATCTTGAGATTCAGTTATAGGAACTAAAATAGAAGAACGTATATATACTTGCTATTCCTTCTGAATCCATTCACTCATTATTTCATTCATCAAATATTTGCTGAGTCCTACTACGTGCAAACAACTGTTCCAGGCCATAGAATGAAATAATACAGGCAAAGTACCTACCCCTTAGAAAAGTTACATTTTAGTCTACTCAGAAGGATACAGTTAATGTAAATAGTATCCTGTCCGTTTGGCTCTATAAACTAATTTGGGCCCTGGGAGGAAACCTCTAATGCTGCCCTAAAGAATCTTCCTTTGAAACTTGAATCTATGTATCAAATTTCTGAGATCTCGGGCTCTTACACTTAGGTAAATATGAAGCACAATGCTGAAGATACATGCCCAGGACAAACATTACCATAGGATTTAATTGCAGTTAATACGTTGCCAGCTCCCATCTCACCTGCAACATCTAAAGCTCAGGAAAGCAGCTCTCTGCAGTTTTACTACATCTCTTAACTCCCTGGCTTGGCCAAACTCCAGCAATCAACCAAAGAATACATCAAAGGGATAGGCAGCACCTTGCTTCATCATACTAAACTATGACAAAAACTGATACAAAGTTCGTATAATGCCACTTTTTTTAAAGATTAATCTTACCTTGAAAACATAGGACACTATTCCAGCCACCACAATATAGCTACTTACATTAAACTTATAAGCATAGGCATAGGTACACTTTTTTGTTTGTTTGTTTGTCTGTTTTACAGCTTTTGGCCAGGGTCAGGTTTGAATCCACCACCACCGGCATATGGGGCCAACAATCTACTCCTTTGAGCCACAGGCGTCGCCCAGGTACACGTTTTTTAAAAGAAAATAGAAAACTGGCTACAATTTTGGCTCCGGAATAGACACCTCTCCTTTTATGGATAACCATTAGGTTTCGAAGTGAAAACAGTTTCACTTTTGTTTCTTCTAGGCATGAAGTTCACTTCCTAGCTACTAGCTAGAAGTCTACTTCCTGGTAACTAGCTTGACATAAGTAAATCTGTCAACTTATTTGAGGTAAATGGTTTTTGAAGTATTTACATCCATGTATTTTTTTAAGTAGTTTTAAGATGAGTAACAAAGTAATCTGTATTAATATGGAAAACAAAGACCCATTTAGGGCTAAAAAAAAAACTCCTAAATATCATGATAGAAGTATAAAAAGAATAAAAAGACAGTATGTTGCTCTAAAAGTTTCCCCAGTATCAACTAAATGATCTAAAACACACAAACACTCTAACAACAGCATCATAATGGTAATATTTTGAATTTACAACTACATCCTTTGTGTAGACTTGACAGCCAAGATCATATTCAGTAACTTGTTTCTTAATTCTATAATTTTATGCACAAGCTCTGAACCACACAGTACAGCCTGCATTAAATGACTCTATGCTAAAGATTAGTCAAAATCAACTACAAAAACCCAAATTTACCAAGTTCTCAATATTGTTAAACTTAACAAATGAGGAAAATATGAGCTACATTTTTCACTTTGAAACAGATTTTAATACTCAACACTCAAGACAATGACTTATAAACAAAGGATACCAAACATATTAAATATTGCTTAGTACTCATATGATCAAGTGATCTTCCCTAAACCCTAACTCTATCACATACTCAATATCAGAAATAAAGTTTAAGGTATGCAAAGTAGAATAGAGGCGATTAGGAGATAAACTGTTTTAAACTCTCATTATTAAGTCTTTAGTTACTTCACTGGGAATAAATTGCAGTGACTTTCTAAATTTATTAATAATATCCACATACCATAGTCTCAAAAATAACTTTATCTACGTGCCTAAAATAACGACGCACTATCCCTGCTTTCCAAACTCCTTGAGCATCTTCACTTACTTCAAAGTATTATCATAAACTCTAAAAATAATTTCGAAGCTACAATGTAGCAGGTTGTGATACGCAGACATCCCTGTTAGGACGGTTGGCCTTACACCTAAAGTCTAGCGCAGGTAGGCTTTTACTATGCTAAAATTACAACAGGGTGGGGCACTCATTACTCACCCAAATAAACCAAACACTGCTTTAGAGGTTTGATCATAGTAAACCCTAATTACCCTCTAATTCTAACGCAACTGAGGCAGCGTTTTTCCCTCTTTCCCAAAATGCTTTTTCATACAAATGAAAAAAAAAAAAATTAAGTCACGGGCAACTACTCTTTAGGCTGTGGTGCAAGCCATAATAGTGCACTTAAGATTCTGACAGCAAAATCTGGAATGACAGGGTGAGCTTTCACTACTCACTTTAAAGATAAGAAGCTTCACAATTTTATTTTTTGCTTTCGTGGGTGACCATTTGAACGTGTGACTGACTCCAGTGTAAACGGTGAACGATGGAACAAGGTCAAACTTAGGGGACAAAAGATTCCTGGAATAACATGGACAGGAAGGTTTCCTTTCTTAGGGACAGTTTCTATCTTCAGAGGGGGTAAAAAAAAGGAAGGAAAGAAACCAAAAAAGGAGAAGAAACCAACCAAACCACCTCTTTCTAAACCTAAATAAAGTCCACCTGGCCAAGTCAACGTACAAACCTCGCAACGCAGATAATTCAATTTTGGTGGAAACCTTTTTTTGCAAAATAGAAGGCCTGGAATATTAAGTTCAAAATGCAAACTGTGTTCAGAAGGATGACAGCTGACTCTTCTTTATTGTTTTAAGAGGGGGGCATAGCATAAAGTTTAATTAAGAAGCCACATAGAGCCCTGCAGGAATGTGAGAGTCGCTCTAAATACCTGGAAACAATCAGCAGAAGGAAGTGGATTCAAACCCGTAAACTACACCCCGCTTCCCACACACAGCCTGGCACCGGGCGTGACGCCCCCATAGCGAGAAGCAGAAACGGAGGGTGGCGGAGGAGGAAGCCCAGGGCAGCCGAGGCCCGAGGCGCGGCGGGAGGGGACAGCACGTCGTAAGGCGCCGGCCCGCGGCTCGCCTCACCTTCTGCGCCGCGCTCTGCTGCAGCACATTCTGCTCCACGGTCATGGCCCCCGCGGCGACGGCGGCTGCGGCTGCGGCGGCGGCAGTGCACTGCTCCTCGCGCCTCCGCCGGCACTGGCTGCCGCGCTCCGCCGAGCTCCAGGGAGCGGCACGGACGGCCGAGGAGGACAGCGCCCCCGCCAGCCAAGCGCGGAGGCGATGGCGGCCGGCGTGCGCGGGCACCGTGGGCAGGCGACGAAACACGGGCTGCGAGGTCCACGGCGGCCCCACGTCTCCACGCGGCCCGCCTCAGAGAGGCTGGTCTGCTGCGGCCCGGGCCATGAGCCGGCGGCGGCCGCCGGGGCGCAGGAGGGCGCGAGCCAGTCGGGAAGCGTCACGCGTCCGTGCGCTCTTTCGCTGGCGGCTCGCGGGCCACTGCGGGGAAGGGAGAGAGGGGACGGAGGGAGCGGCTGGCCGGAATGGCGCTGTCCTCCTCCCTCCCCGACTCCTCCTCCCCTCCCCGCCCCCAACGGCCGTCACCGCCCCCGCCCGGCGGCTCCTCCCCCGCAGAGTCCCGCCCGCTGGCCGCCCTAACCCTACATTGTGACCCGCGGGGCGGTGGGGGGGGGCGGGGCCGACTCGCAGCCCCGCCTCTGGGCCCGCCCCGCCCCGCCCCTCCGGGCGCGGGCCTGGCCCTCCCCTGTGCAGTGAGGGCGAGCCCGGCTGGCGGGCAGGGCCCGGGAGCCGCCCCTGCGGCAGGTTGCACGGACGCCTCTCCCCGACTCCGCGAAGCTCTGCGCAGAGGCCGGAGCGCAGCATTTCTCCCAGGGACCTGATGGGGTCCGATCGCGGGTTTGCCCAACTCCTCCAAAACAAAAACTTCCCAACGTGACCGTAACGTCCCAAAACTACGCAGGGTCCCAACTCCCTCTCATTTATATGTCACTCATTTCCTCCCCTCGCCTTTCTAGGAATTTCACAAGCAGTAAACTTGCCCAAAGGGAAAAGTCAAATAAGCAAAAGACTGTCAGAAGTCCTTAGGCTGGGATCTACTTTTCTCCTTAACATAAAATTACATAAATGAGTATTGACATCTTGCATCTACTTTATTCATTCGAATGTGTGCCAGTCCCTGCTAGGCTCTGGAGAAATAAGGTTTACTTTTCGAAAATGTAATATAAATGAATTATGCTCTATAAAACAAACATTACCAAAATATCACTGCCTAGATGATGCATAATTGCAACATCGCTGTTACCAAATTAAGCAAACAATTAACTATTCCATGCATGGAATACTTGACTATATATGGAATTATAAGGAAAATCTAACATTGAGAAGGCAATACCTAGCTGCAAAAGTATCTGGAGTTACACGGAGGTTTGAGACAGAGTTGAAGGTGCGTAGGTGGGAGGGGAAGAATTATACATGCATGTTCTCACAAATACAATACACACGCAAATCCGGGTATAGTTTGTAACCTGATGACAAGGAAAGCAAGGCTGCTAAGCGAAATAGTATCTGCTTTAATAATCGTAGATTATAGTAGCTCTTCGGTTTTGTATCAGTTCCGTACACTTTATAGCCATCTTTCATCTGCACTTCAGACGTCTTCGACCACATTTTGTGGTCTTTTTGTTTTCTCATTGGATTTGACAAATTAAAATTTGTCATTGGATTTGGCAAATTAAATTTTTTTTATTGATACCCTACATCTTTTTTAGAAGAATTTAAAAGTCACGAAATGGTTAGAAACAAAGATTTTTGCAGATCATTTCACAGTTCTGATCTAAGGGGTCCGTTTTTTGATGAGAACACTGAAGCCCAAGAAATGAGACCTGTCAAAGAAAGAATCTTAAAGCCCATTTTCCTTAAAGTAGACCAAAGTATCTTCTTTTCCTTGTTTACAAATTACACGTTTCTCCACATTCTACATTTTAAAAAAAATCAGGTTAATACATTTGAAACTAAGAAAATCAAATTTAACATAAAAATATAGTACTGTGCTTAAAAAGATATTGCCAGTTACCAGTTTGATTTGCTTAAAAAGATATTGCCAGTTACCAGTTTGATTTTAAGAATTTGACAATATGATATTCCTCTGAGTTACATTTTTTTGTTACACACACACACACAATCTTACTAGCACTTACTAGATAATGGTCCAATGATGCTCTTTCTAGGGCAGGTGTATCTGCCCACTGGGATCTTTCATTTTCAGCTTCTTATGGTTTTCTACTGACTCAACAGTTTTTTAAAACATTTTTTAATTGCAGTATTATAGAATCTAGAGAAGAAAATACCAATTTTCCTTCCAGGTGTTTCCTTTTAGAAAGCTGACAATTGGAATGAATACTTAAGAGCGTGAAAAGTTGAGAAATTGAGATAAATGGGCACATCAAACCATTGCCAGGACTTCTTCACTCATTTTAAAATTTGCCCCTATGTCAATTTTGCTGTCTATGAGTCAGTTTTAATATGCAGGGTTGTTTAAACAATATATCATCATTACATTATTAATAATTTCAAAGCTGTTGCATTTTTTGTATTGTTGATGGGCAAAAATGAAAATTAATAGATTTCATATAAAATGAAAAAAATTAGTTTTAACTCTGCAGTGGCTTTAATGTGTCCTCCAAAAAGCAAGTGATGGAAACTGAATCCCCAGTGTAACGGTGCTGGGAGGTGGGACCTAAGGAGAAGTGACTCGGTTATGAGAGCTCTGCCTTCATGAATTAATTAAGGCTGCTATTGCAAGAGTGAGTTCTTATACTATAAGGATGTCTGCCTCCCTTTTGCTTCTCTCTCTCTCTCTCTTTCTCTCTCTGTCTCTCCCCATCTTCCTCCCCCTCTCTCCTTTCCACTCTTTGCCCTTGATCAACTTCCCACCCTCCACAACTGTGAACCAATAAATTTCTGTGTATTGTAAATTACCTCGTCTCACTTATTCTGTTACAGCAGCACAAAATAGACTATGACAAACCCCAAGTCTATTTTTCTATTTGGGGTCAAAATGATATTTCTACCAATGTTCAGTATTGTTTTGTATGTGTGAACCTGGGAAATTGGTATTCTTCTATCTCGATGATGAATTTCTCTTAGGTTAGAAAGAGTTTAAAAATCTATTTCAGGATAACAAAAGTTGCCAATGTTACCAGAACACATTTGTAGGACATTAATAACACAGAAATGTTCAATTCTCAGTATCGATTTGAACAATTTCCATCTCAAGAAAGTGGACTTAAATCTGTAGTGAAGATCAGAATTATTTTCCTTCTTTAGGTGTATTGATATCCTGGGATAATTTTGTGTGAGTGTGTGTGTGAGAGAGAGAGAGATAGGATCTCACTCTGTTGCTCAGGCCAGAGCACAGTGGCATCAGCATAGCTCACAGCAACCTGAAACTTCTGGGTTCAAGGGATTCTCCTGCTTTGATCTCCCTGACACTATTGGTGTGCACCACCATGCCCAGCTAATTTTTCTATTTTTTATAGAGACATGGTCTTGATTTCCTCAGGCTGATCCCAAATTCCTGGCCTTAAGCAATTCTCCTGAAGGCTGTGATTACAGGAGCCAGCCACTGCAACCAGCCAATATCTAGAGATAATTTCATTTCCACCAACAAAGAAACAATAAGTAATCATTCAAAAAGGAAGTGTCTATGATGATGTCACAGTGATCCTATTCAGTAATGGTATGTTCATAAATTAGAACTTGTAAGAGTACTATCTGCCTAATACAAGTATAATAAAATGCTTAAAGAATTCAGTGGATGACTATGAAGAAGGGAAAACAGTTTTTATGCTTTTGCAGTGCATGTTTAACCCTGAAGTCTCACTCCAAGTGGATAGATAGCTTTGTGGTCCTGGCAGCCCAGCCCTATTTTCTATGTGATCAAGCACGTCACTATTAGTAGACCCAAGCATCAATAGTGCCTCACACGCAGGGTTGCTGCTTTGGTGATATCCAGTTTTTCATGCTGCCATAAAGAACATCACAGACTGGGTATCTTGAATGATAGAAATTTATTTTCTCACAGCTCTGCAGGCTGTAAGTTCAAGATCACGGTGGCTGCAGAGTTGGTTTCTCCTAACGCCCCTCTTTTTGTCTTTCTAGTGGCCACTCTCTTGCTGGCTCCTTCCGTGGTCAAGGCATGCATGCCCAGGGTGTCTGCTCATCTTCCTCTAAGGACGAAAGTCATACTGGATTGCAGCCTCACCCAAGATGGCACCATTTTAACTTAATCTCTTCTTCAAAGGCTGTATCTTGAAATCTAGTTACGTCTGAGCTATTAGGAGTTGGGACTTAAATATTTAAATTTTGGAAGGACACAATTGAGTCCTTAGCAGCCATATTCATCCACTTGATGTTATAGTTAATACCTTCATGCCATCAAATATCCTTTTTTCTGCCCATCTTATAGATTGGGCAGAAATCTACAGTCTCTTAGATTGGAAAGAAATGCATTAACACATTAAAAGATAGTACCTAACATGGTTTGGAAGTTTGGCCCCTCCAAATCTCATGTAAATTTAGTCTCCAGTGTTGGAAGTGGGGCTGAATGGGAGGTGTTTGGGCCATGGGGGCAGATCCCTCATGAATGTCTTGACGCCTTCCACCCTCCCTGTGATAATGAATGAGTTATTATTTTGTTAGTTGATACAAGATCTGGTTGTTTAAAAGAGTCCGACACCTCCTCCTGTCTCTCTTGCTGCTTCTCTGGCCATGTGACATAACTTCTGGCTTGACTGAAGGCTCCCTGAAGCCCTCACCAGGAGGAGACGCTGATGGGATGTTTCTGGTACAGTCTGCAGAACCAAGAGCCAAATAAACCTCATTTCTTTGTAAATTACCCAGTCTCAGGTATTTCCATTATAGCAATACACACAGACTAACACAGAACCTTGACTGTTTCTGCCAATATTGACACTCCCAATTAGAATAGTCATCTCTGATTCAGTAGTTTAGGGGAAAAGAGTTTCATGAACTGAAAAAGGAATCTAGTCTAATATGAACTATTGTTTTGCAAAGTCTACTTAGAAAGTAAAATCCACCTGGAGAATAAAGCTACACTTTGTCCACTGAGAGTCAGCGCAGGAGTGGATATATCTTGCCTGTATCACTGCCTTCATTTACCTTGAACAAGCCCATATTCACACTATCAACACTGAAGATGGCTCAGAAACCCAGCCCACACCCTTTCTTATCACTTTCCTGCCTTCCATTTATATTCAAAAGGCAAAAAGTTTCTCCTTCTGTATTGGTAGGCAGAAATTTCCCTGAATTTATCCTATGATATATATGGGCAGAGAAAGTCACACATTAGAAAGGTCATTTTTAAAGACCTCTCTCCGATATTCAGAGCACGTAATCCATGAAGAGCATCCCTGGCTCTGTAATCTCAGCCAAGTTGCTTAACTTTCTGCATAGTCTTTTTTCTACTTTCTATCATATGTATTCCTTGAGCATCTATTATTCTGCTCTGAATCAGAGATGATTATCCCTGCATGTCCCATGTTCCTACATTTGATGGCTTTAGAATAGGTTTGGTCAATAACAGATAATGGTGGGATATTGGAGGGTGAGTTAAAACAAAAGCCGGGCTGTTCTCCCTTCTTCTCCCCTGAGTGGCATCTCCTTATGTTGTATTTCTCTGTGATTTTGCCTCTCAGCAGACCGACCTTCTCTGGTTCCATGTCCTCCCAGCAAGGCAGGTCCCAGAGCTCTCTGGCCTCCTCTCTTCCTCCCTCCAAACTGAAGGTGGTAATGCTTTCTTGCTTTTGCTAAACTCTGGCTTAATGAGGTTTCCTTCTATGGCTTATTAAGTAATTTTTTTTTTTTTAGACAGAGTCTTACTCTGTCACCCTAGGTAGAGTGCCATGGCATCACAGCTCACAGCAACCTTAAACTCCTAGACACAAGGAATCCTCTCGCCTCAGCCTCCCGAGTACTCAGAACTACAGCCACCTGTCAGAACCTGGCTACTTGTTTGGCATTTTAGCTCCCCATTACCAGTATAACCAATTCTTTGGATTAAATAGCCCTCAGTTTAACTATTGCAAGGTGAAGGGAAAATTTCCTCTTTGCCCTTTGAAGGTTAGTTGGAAATCAACTGACACAGGTCAGAATAATGAGAGAGAAGGCATACAAATTTCATTAACATGGGAAAATCACAAAATGATCATTCACCACCCAGTGAGGTATAGATGATTGATTACATACCCCTTTCATAGAGGAAAGGGAGATGGGTAAATATGGATGATCTTAGGCGGACACCAAATGACTTTTAGGGGTATTCAGTGGGTTTATAGAATATACAATGGCCTAGAAGAAAATCTATTGGGCCTGCAAAACAGACAATGGTTCTTAAAAAAATATGTCCAGGGGTGTTGACAGACTTCAGTCGTTCTTTCTGTAACATGAATTCAGTTAATGAAAACTTTAGCAGGGGGTGGCACCCGTGGATCAGTGGGTAGGGCACCAGCCCCATATATCCAGGGTGTCAGATTCAAACCCGCCCCGGCCAAACTGCAACAAAAAAAATAGCCAGGCCTTGTGGCAGGTGCCTGTGGTCCCAGCTACTCGGGAGGCTGAGGCAAGAGATTCACCCAAGCCCCGGAGTTGGAGGTTGCTGTGAGCTGTGTGATGACATGGCACTCTACCGAGGGTAACAAAGTGAGACTGTCGCTACAAAAAAAAAAAACTTCGGAAGGGAGACAGAGGTAATTTTTTTTTAGGGGGGTGGGGAGGAGGCCCAGACTTTAGGTAGATAAGGTAACTTCAGAGAACAACTTTGCCCTTTTTCTCTCTTTGTTAAAGAAAGAGAATTGGGCCAGGAGTCAAAGAGTATTCTGTTTTCTGACATGACCTTTACTGACATATTTTCTCTGTGTCAGCTCTATCACCTATAAAATGAAAATAATAATGTATGGTATTTTGATGACTAAGTGATTTAATATATATAAAATGCCTAGAACACTTTAAGGCACAAAGTGAGTACATGATACATGTAAGCAAGTTTTTGCTACTGTTATATTGGGTTTTCCTTGTGACCTGTAAGCTAAACAGTTAAAAGCATTAGATGAACATCAAGAAGAATTATGCAACTGAGATTAAATATTCTGACACCAGAGTTAAATACGGTCAGATAAAAAAAAAATCTTTCAGCCTAAGAAAGGTCTAGTCCGTGGAGATTTCTGCAATAGTTTAATATATCAGAAACTGTACAAGAGAACTTTGTTTTTTGTTTTTTTTTTTTCTGAGACAGATTCTCACTTTGTCTCCCTGGGTAGAGTGTCATGCGTCACAGCTCACAGCAACCTCCAGCTCTTTCACTTAGGCGATTCTCTTGCCTCAGCCTCCTGGAGAATGTTTTTGTTGTTGTTGTTGCTGTTGTTTTTGTTTTTTTGTTTTGTTTTGTTTTGTTTTGTAGAGACAGAGTCTCACTTTATCACCCTTGGTAGAGTGCCATGGCATCACAGAACTCACAGCAACCTCCAACTCCTGGGCTTAGGCTATTTCCTTGCCTCAGCCTCCTGAATGGAGAATGGTTTTTTAAAGAGATGAGGTCTTGTTCTGTTGCCCAGGTTGGAGTACGGGATCACAGACCACTGCAGCCTCAAACTTCTGGGCTCAAGTGATTCTCCTGCCTCAGGCTACCTATAGCTGGAACTAGGGGGTGTGCATCACCACACTCAGCCATTTTTTTTCCTTATATTTTTAGAGACAGAGCCTATCCTGGCGAAGAGAACTTGTTTAGTAATTCTCACTACTTTGGTTTTGAACCCTTGATGACTCTTTGCATTCTTTCATAAATAGTAGAGAAGACACAAAGTTCAGTTGTAAATATCTTTAATTTTTAAAAATACTCGCTAGAGCTATGGAAAATCAGAAATGTATTTCTAGGCAAACCGATTTTTTAGCAAGTAGAAACAAAAGGGAAAAAACTTAAGCAGTAGGCAAAAGTGCTATCACTGGGGGTTCTGCACAACGATGTGTTACATGGCACCTGGTGCTATAAGTGTCGCTGAACTGAATCTATACGCAAAAATAAAAACTAATTTTAAAAGCTCCTTTGCCAATTTTAAGGCTTTTAGAAATCATTTTTGGTATGTTAAGTGTATCTAAGTAAAAGAACATCTTGCTTCACAAGAACAACACGTGAAATTTTTTCATGTGAACGTTCTTTGGTTGGTTTTGTTCAAATCTCCCATAGATTTGAGGTTGGGCTACCCTATTGTAAACACCCATAATTATATGAGGATGCCAACTGTGAATACATTCCATGGAAGTGAAAATAAAACAGCACATTCTAAAATTAGATTTCATGAGTTTCAATTTCAGAACCATCCTCTGAGACTGGTTTTACCGTCAGGCCCGTTGGAATGGTTATTCTAGGCTTTCTATTTTGAGGGGAGGATGGGAAAACTGTGGGTGATACATTCAGAGCCAGCTACTATTTTTTAATATACTTTCCATGTGCCTGTACCTGGGCTAAGCACTTTACACTTATTTAATTCTTATAACAATTCTTCAAGTTGGACTTATTACACTTTTTTTTATGGCAAGAAAAGCTGTGGTTTATAGTTTAAGTAAATTGCCTAAGGATACACAACCAAAACCTGTAAAGCCACTTTCAACCCAGGTAGGAGTTTCCTGTGACTTTTTTAAACTTCTGCCGTTAAAATCCCTAAGCTGTAGACCAGCTGCAATAGTTTGGATACGGTTTGTTTGGCCCTGCCAGTCTCAGGTGAAAACTTGATTCTCAGTGTTAGAGATGGGGCCGGATGGGAGGTGTTTAGATCAAGGGGTGGATCCCTCATGAATCGAGTTCCATAAGAACTTGAAAAGAACCTGACACCTCCTCCCCTCTCCCTTGCTTCCTCTCTTGCCCTATGATCTGCACCCTCTTGCTTCCTTGATGCTTCTGCCATGAATGAAGCTCTACTGAGCCTGAAGCAGACACTGAATGCCTCTTGTGGACCCTGTAGAACCATGAGCCAAATGAACCTCTATTCTTTATAAATCGTCCAGCCTCAAGTATTCCTTTATTGTAACATAAATGAACTAAGAAGTGGGGTGTTGCTATAAAAGACCAGAAAATGTAGAAGCAGCTTTCAAACTGGCAATGAGCAGAGGTTGCCAGAGTTGAGAGAGTTTGGAGTGCTCAGAAAAAGACAGGCAGATGACTGAAAATATGGAACATCTTGGAGATGGGTGTCTGTGACCAAAATGCTAATAGACATATGGAGAGCGAAGGCTAAGCCAATGAGGTTTCAGATGGAAATCAGGAAATTATCAGAAAGTGGAACAGAAGCTACTCTTGTTAAATAGTATCACGGAACTTGGCTGCACTATGTCCATGCCCTAGGACTTTACAGAAGGCTGAACTTAAGAGCGATGACCAAGGGCATCTGGTAGATAAAATTTCCAATCAACAAAGCATGCAAAAAGTTCATGGCTGCTCTGAACAACCTGTGATTAGATATGGCAGCAAAGGAATGATCCAAAGTTAGGATTTATGATTAAAAAAGAAATTGCATAAAAATTTGGTAAATTTGCAACCTGGTCATGTGGTACAGAAGGCAAGAGCACTGTCAGGAAACGAATTCATGGGTACAGAGAAACACCTTGCTGGACAGATTAGCATGGATTAAAAGGAGACAGGTGCTAATGATGGTCATGACAATGAGGGGAAAACCCTGAAGGTATTTCAGAAATCTTGGAGACTGCCCTGCCATGGCAGGCCCAGAGAGCATGGTGGACAAAATGGTTTTGAGGACAGTCCTAGGTCCACTGCCCTGCTGCCACGTCAGGATGCTGTTGTCCATGTCCTGGCAGCTACGGCTCCAGCTGAGGCTCAGAGGGCCCCAGTGACTGCTCTGGCAATGGCTCTGGAGGGCACAAGCTGTGCTAGTGGCTTTGTGGTGTTAAGTCTGCAATGTGCAGAGTGCAAGAGAGCTGTTGCCTTGGCAGCTTTCACCTAGATTTCGGATGTATTAGGAAGCCTGGGGGGCCAGGCAGAAGCCCATCACTGGGGCAAAGCTACCACAGAACCTCTCCTAAAGCAATGCCAAGCACAAATTTTCAGTTGGAATCCCCTCAGAGACCCTGCTTTAGGGCAAGTCCTACTGGAGCTGAAGGATCCAGGCCACTACCTTCCAGACTCCGGAATTTTAGAGTCACCAGCAGCATGAAACCTCAGTGTAGAAAAGCTCCAGGGGTTGGACTTCAACTTGGGACACCAGCTACGTGGGCAGTACTCAGCAAAGCCATAGGGGTGAGGCTGCCCAAACCCTCGGGAGCCCACCACTTGCACCAATATGCCTGAATACAGGATAGGGAATCAAGGATTATCTGGGAGCTTTAAGATTTAGTGCTTGCCCTGCTGGGTTTCAGACTTGCATGACGTCTAATTAGCCCTTTATTTTGGCCAATTTCTCCCTCTTTGAATGGGCTTGGCTACCCAATGCCTAAACTACCATTGTGTCTTAGAAGTAAGTAACAAGGAAGACTCACAGATGTAAGGAACTTGCTTCAAATCTCAGATTGAAACCTTGGATTTTGGCCTTTTGAACTGATGACAGAACAAGTTAAGACTTTAGGGATTAGAGGATTATATTTAGCAGTATCAGAGGGAAACAAGATTTGGAGGTTTAGGGGTGAAATGACGCAGTTTAAATATCATTTATGCCCAAGTCTTGTTTTGAAATTTGATTCCCAATGTTGGTATAGACCCCGAAGGAAAGGTCCTTGGATTATAGGAGAAGATTCCTCATGAGGGGCTCAATTCATTCTCATGAGACGACTAACTTCTCACTCTCTTAGTTCCCTTTAGAACTGGTTGTTGGAAAGAGCCTGCACGTCCTGTCCTCTCTCCTGCTTCTTCTCTCACACTGTCATCTGCCAGGCTGGCTCCCCTGTTTTTTCTGCCACGAGTGGAATCAGCCTGAGGTCCTCACCAGAAGCAGATGCTGGGACCATACATTTTGTATGGTCTGCAGATCTGTGAGCCAAACAGATCTCTTTTCCTTATAAATTACTCAGCCTTAGGTTTTTCTCTATAGCAACACAAAGGAACTAAGGTGCCAGCTATTCTCCAGGTGCACTGATGGATCCTGGAGGTCCTCAAAACCCTTTGTGGGATTTGGCAAGATGAAAGCTTTGCCAACTATATGTCTGTGTGAGGCCATATTTTCTTCGTGTATGTTACCCTCACGAACACATGGGAGCAGATTGAAAGCAGAGATCAATTAGAAAATCCCATTGTAGGGTGGCACCTGTGGCTCAAAGGAGTAAAGTGCCAGCCCATATACCAGAGGGAGTGGGTTCAAACCTGGCCCCAGCCAAAAACTGCAAGTAAAAAAGAAAAGAAAAGAAAATTCCATTGTCTTCTATTGAACCAGATACTAGAGATTTACAAAAATGTAAAACAACCATACTATTACTTTTGCAATTTTTTTGTTTCAGAAAATATGACCATTTTAAAAAGCATTATTTATATTAAAACTTAATGGATTTCTTGTCACTTTTAAATTAAATTATAAATAAATATTTAAAAAATATCAATAAATAATGATAGATAAAAAGCATAAAGTCTCATTTGGATCCTCAATAAATTTTAAGAGGATAAAATAGTTTTAGGACCAAATATATTGGGACCTTCTAATGTAGATTTATACAGGCATTTTACAGTAACTAAAAATAAAACTGATCTGACGGCTTGTTCTATCCCTCAGGTATGTATCATTATTGCGGAACCTTTAAGAAATTAGGGTAGAAATAAATTGAATCAAAATTTCTGCCTTGTCTAGGTACCATTCAAAAGGCCGAGGAACTCTAGGTTTATAGAAAAGTAAAGCCCTAGAAATCTGTGCATGAAAAAATAAAGCATAGAATGCTGTTCTGCCTTCTCTTTTGTTGAAAGGATCAAAGACAAATTATTTGAAAGTATCCTAAAAATAGTAAAGGACAATTCAAACATATAGTATTGTCATGAGTTATTATAACATTTTGGTAGTAATGATGGCTAAAGTTAGCAATTGCCTGTAGTGATAGCCATACTGTTATTTAATAAACAGTAAAATAAAAATTATAATTTTTCGCGAAGTAATATAAAATATAAATTCTTAGTCCATTTGTGCTACTATAAAGGAATATCTGAAGGTGGATAATTTATGATGAAAAGAGGTTTACTTGGTTCACAGTCCTTCAGGCTGTACCAGAAGCATGATGTTAGCGTTTGTTTCTGGTAAAGGCTTCAGGCCACCTCATTCATGGAAGGTGAAGGGGAGCTGGTGACTGTGCAGAGATCACATGGGGAGAGTAAGCAAGAGACAGAAGGTACGCCCCATCTTCTTTTCAACAATTACTGCTCATGGAAAAAAATAGAGTTTAAAGTCCCAGGTTATAGTGAAGATGGCACCAAACCACTCATGAAGGATCAGCCCCCATGACCTAGACACCTTGCACCAGGCCCCACCTTCAATATTGGGAATCAAATTTTAACATGAAGTTTGAAAGGTCAAACGTCCCAATTGTACCAATAACTATAATACATTATCTATAGTATACCAATGTAACTAATAAATATAATAATTTTTTATTTGTTCAAGTGTATTGCTCTATATAAATCACCCGAACAGACAGTGTGTCTGTTGATAGTTGACTATCACTAAACTTGCTATGAGACAGGACAGGGAAGACCCTGTTTGCAGACAGGAAACCTAGTCTTATAATATCTTTTGACTTCTAGTCTGTTGTCTTAGTTCTGGCGTATGTTGACTGAAAAGACAGCAATGTATTTTGTAACAGTATCTTATTTGCCATCATTATTCAAAATGAATTTGGGAAAGCACATTATGACTTAATGGGCTTTTTTTTTAACACTCACTAATGAAGATCTTTGTCATGAGAGGGATACACATTCTTACATGAGGGCTTAATCTTTTAATTATTTTATCTTTAAAGAGTAAGTGATGTAATGCTTTTTTTCACATGGCATGTTAGGATTCACTTCCCAAACCAGAAAAACACACCTATGGGTTCCATTTGCATTCCAAAAGTATGATTAATTTTGTCAAATAACTGGGAATTTCATCCACATCTTGTATATGTCAGGTTCACTTAAGATAAACCCATGGAACTTTCTTATGGATGCCTTCGGATTTCAGTACCATGGACAAAGGCAAAAGTCTATCTCTACCCACAAGTTGCCTACAGCGTGGTGGGAATTCAGCTATAGGAACAATACCATAATATACAAGGTGATGAGGAAACCAGGAATAAGGTTTAACTTTGCCTAAATAATACAGTCTTTGCTCCCACACAGTTCACAATTCGGTGGAAGAATAAGGACAAAGACAAGAAAATATGAGACATTAATAAGCAAATTTATTTACAAATTCCTGGAATTCAGAGAAAGTAGAAATGGACCTAGCCTAGGAAAATAAAGCAAAGTCTCACACACACAAAAAAAGTGTCATCTGACATAGGTCTGAGTAGAAAAAGAATGAAGTAGAAGTAATTGATAGCATGAGCCTCAAGCCCCAACCTGGCTAGCTGAATGCAGGTACTAAAAAATTGACCTTCCCTTCACCTTTGCTTCACAAAAACTTGAGCAAAAGTTTATGTTATTATGTTATTTATGTTATGTTATTTTGAACCAATTATATGCATGTGATAAGCAGAAAGTTCTTAGCCAGAGTCTCTACGAGAGTCAGGCATGGGGGACATCAAAACTGAGCCTATTTCTAGAAGATATCAATACTTTGTAGTTGATGTATCAAGGGTTGTGTTTTGGGGTAGAGTAGCCCCTTGTTTTAATTCCATGTTTATGTCTTTTGCCAATATTTGGCTCTTAGTAAAGAAACCGAAATTGCCAGATACTTGTTCTCTCAAATCCCTACAGTGAACTCTGCCAATCAGATGTTCCCCAAGGCCCACTGAATCTGTAGCTAGTGAGGCAGAGAAACAGATTAAGTTTGGATTTCATTCTGGTAGTTGGAGTGGTGTGAAGGAGTGGGCATGATGATGGCAGTGAGGGATTCATGAGTGGTGTCCGGTATCCACCCTGGGATGTAACAACATACTACGATAGCTGCTGAAGGCAATCTCTTTGGCTGGAGCTTTTTTCCAAGCCTGTTTCTCCATCCTTCCTTTCATTCTGTCAGCTGCCAGGTAGGTTTCAAACATACTTCTTTCTTAAAGGCAAATTAATATTTGTCGCGTATAATAATGAAGCATGATTGTCCCAGTTTTTCTTAAATAGCACAATACAACTGCACAAGCAGTTGTATTTTATAATTGTACATGTTGTACAAGAAATGCATTTTAAGAATGTCCTCACAATTGTCAAATGACAGGTGGTGGAATGTCTTTATACTTGAATGTTAAGAAAGACACATTGATTGAAGTAACTCCCGTGTAGCCTTGAACCCAAGGGGGTACACTTTTACCAGACTGTGCAATGCTAAATCTTGCTAATTATAAACAGAACATGGCTGCTTAATTGATACAACTTGTTCTCCAGTTGGGATTAGTTAGAGGAAGGAATAAAACTAAAAGGTGGGAAGAGCAGTTTGTTAGCAGAAGGACTGAACATAAAAACAAAGGGCACTACAAAAAGGAATTCATTCATGAATGTATTCATTCAAAGAACGTTTGAGGAATGGTTATGTGCTAAGTGAAGGGAGGCACAAACAGAAGCGAGAGGAACCCACGCTCAGGCTGTGTGCAGTAACAGCTGGCCGCAGGCTGAGAGGGGTCTGAATTGCAGCACTGTGTCCCCAAGAAGAAAATGGTAGAATTCCAGACCTTCATGGGTGATCTGCAAAACCTGAACAAGTGTGTGCTTCTGGGAACACACTGAAGGAAGCAAAGGCTGGGAATAATGGGGTTCCCCGCATCTTTCACCTTAGAGATAGGGACCTCTCTGCAGTGTGACGTGACTTCTGCCATTGAAAGCCACACATCCCTAGGTCTTAGCTTTAGATTTTACTATTTGCCTTGGAGGTATCTAGGATTTGACTAGAACTAAAAAACAAACTAAATAAAGTGGATGAGACTATATTGTTTGTACTTGCTGAAATTTGGCCTAGCAAAATTGAAAGTGAAACGTTTTAATGATATCATAATCCTGTTATATTGAAATTGATTCCCAAAACCCTTCCTCACTATGAGGTAAGGTATTAGGAGAATGGAGTTAGATTTCTGCAACACATTTGTCAGCAGGAGCACAGGATTCCCCTTTCCCACCATGTGCTTCGCCAGCAAGAGCAATAAGAGCCTTATTCTCATGTGAACACCCCTTAAGAGAAGCCAGTGTGTGCAGCCAGAGTACTTCAGGCACATCCCAGAGACCCTGATTAAGTACAGCTAGGTCTTTACCGTCTATATAGACTTAAAAAAAAATAGATAATACATAAGGAGACAAACTAAAAATGTTCAAAGGATTATATGGATGAAAGTACTTCTTTCACCCAACACCCTTTTTTCCCCCAGGGGCTATCGTTCTTTTAAGTTTCTTGTCTATCCTTGGAGATGTATTTTGTGTGTACACCAGCATATAGAAACCAGAGAAAAAGGTAGCATCATATACACTCCATTTTTGCCTTGCTTTTTTTTTTTCATTTAATAATACATGTTTGAGATCATTTCATGCCCTTAAAAACACTCTCAAAGCATTTCAATAAACTGAAGATACCAGGAAAAATCTTCAAAATGTTCCAATGCAATATAGGGATTTTGTGCTAGAACTGGACTGTTTTCAAAAGATTCAATATAGGGGGGGCACCTGTGGCTCAAAGGAGTAGGGTGCCGGCCCCATATACTGGAGGTGGCAGGTTCAAACCTGGCCCTGGCCCCCAAAAAGCTGCACACAAAAAATTCAGTATAATTCACAATCTCTTTATCCTTACCCACAGCCCAAATTTATCTACTCATCTAAGTTTACATTTTCTTTTGTCATTTAAAATACGGGGTACTTATGGGACTGCCTAGTATATCTGAAACTTTGTTATAACCAATTATTCCTAAGGTTCCAGAAAATAACCATTCCTCATAAAACTTTAGCCTTTTTGTTACTTCCATTTTTTGATACTTGCCATGATACAGTTAACAAAACTGCAGTGGGATTTGTTTGCAAATATCTATACTCTAAAAACTCTAAATTGAATACTTCTTAAGAGAATTACTTAATACAGGCAAAAGAAAAAAAAAGCATATTTGGTACAATGACTAAGAATTTACAATTAAAGGAACACTCTCTAAAAATTTTATTGTGTTTCAGAGCATATAGTTAAGCAAAAATTTAAGGAGAGTAGTTTTGCTTGTTCAACTTGTACCATAATTAATTTGGAAATTATTTTACACTGAATAGACTGAAAATGATTCAACACACACACATACAACACACTAAAGAACACATCAAAAGCCTCAAGTATGAGAATTCCCAACTTATGATTGTACACATGGGAGCAGTAAACTAGTTTCCATCGTACTTTAGTTAGAATTTATCCAGCACAGGACTTTACTGTTTAAATATTAATTAATGTGTTTAAATATTAATTAGAAATCCTCTGTGATACTAGACATGCACTACAACAAATTGGAATTGGTTTCTGAGTTTCGATAGTGTTATTCTCTTTGGGAGGAACTGAGGAAAAAACCCAAAATAATTAATGACAAAATAACTGCACTTAGAATGTCTTCAAAGCCAAAAATAGATACTGTACTTGATAACAATACCTCAAAGTCTAAGGAATTGTGCATATTCTTATTCCTGAACTCAACTAAATAGAAACTTAATTTCTCATTTTGTACTAAATGGTTGTGAAATACAAGTAAAATGTACATAGACAGAAAATATTGTCTTCTCTTTTTAGAGGTGAAAAGACTTTTCAGGGTTTTTTTTCTTTTTTGATATTTTGTCGTTTTCTGACAGAATGTTTGTATTTCAGAAAGGCACATTCATTGGATTTTCAAAGTTTAGTAGTTAATTTTTATATTTTTGAGAAAACGGTTGCTCATTTTTCTCATATTAATTTGGTTTTTATTAATATTATTCTTACTGTGACAAACAGATTGTTTTTGCTTTCTTTTATACCTACAATATATAGTTAGCCAACGCCTCAAATATAATATGAGTCATAGAATGAATGAGTAAATTATGGGGCCAAAAATAGAATTTTTCTATTTAAGTATAATTCAAAAAGAACTCTAACAATTCCAAAGTTTTAATTCACGCCTATACCAATTTGGGGATGCAAGTGATATGGTTTGCTTTTATTTATTTCTCCAACCTCTGACTTTTCTCATTTTTAAAAAATTGTGATAATTTTTCACAATATTCTTGTGCTGTGAGACATTCCAGTTTATTGACATACATTCAAATGTAATTTTATGTTCTATTTTTTATCATGGGAATTAATGTATAAATATTTCTTAATATCTATAAAAATTGAAACAAAAAATTGGTTCTTTGGAAAAGAAAATTGATAGACCTTTTGCTAGATCAACCAAAAACAAACATGAAAGACCTTAATACAGGAAGTCCTCAAGTTACAAACATCCAAATTATATACACCTCACACTTATGAATGGAAGCAATTACAGGTAATAGGTAAATATATCTGTTCCAACTTACATACAAATTTAACTTAAGGAGAAACCTGTATAACTTGTCTTATTTGTTTACCTAGGGACTGCCTGTAAACCCAGTCAGAAAGTGAAAAAGAGATAGTACAATTGGTACTACAGAAATAGACAACATCATCTCTGAATACTATAAAAACCTCTAGGAACATAAACCAGAAAACATTAAGGAAATGACAACTTCTTAGAAACACACAACCCCTGTAAGCTCAATCAGGAAGGAATAACACTTCAAAATAGACCAGCATCAATGGATTTGAAGCAGAATAAAAAAACTTCCAATGGAAAGAAGTCCTGGACCAGATGCTTTAACAGGCAATTTTTACCAGACCTACAAAGAGGAACTGGTACCTATACTGGGAAATTATTTTGTAACATTAAGAAGGATGAACTCCTCCCCAACTTGTTCTATGTGCTCAGTATCATGTTGATACCAAAGGTAAAGACACAAGAATGAAATTATAGACCAATATTCCTTATGAATACAAATACAAAAATACTGTCCTTCTGTGAAAAAATTCTCACTAACTGAATTCAGAAGTACATCAAAAAAACAACAATAATATTTATTATTGGCCTTCATTCCAGGAATGCAAGGATGGTTCACCATATACAAATCTATACATGAGATACACAATATAAACAGAAACAAAAACAAAGACCATATTATCATCCCGATAAATGTAGAGAAAAAATTTGACTTTTATGATCAAAACTCTTAATAAAATAGTCATGTTTAAAGAAAAGGTCAAAGACCTCTATGAGTAGGACTATGAGACCCTGAGGAAGGAAATTACAGAGGATGTAAACAAATGGAAAAATATGCCATGTTCTTGGATTGGCAGAATCAACATTGTTAGAATGTCTATACTACCCAAAGTGATCTACAGATTCAGTGCAATCTCCATTAAAATACCAATGACATTTTTTGCAGATCTAGGAAAAAATAAGCAACCTTAAGCAAGAAGGACAAATTGAGAGGCATCACTTTAACAGGCCACACTATTAGGCTATATTAACTAAAACAGGCTTTATGAAGTAGCCGAAAATCACACCTGTATCCTTTGTTATTCAGATATACAATTGATACTAGTTCTTACTAAATTATTAATACCACATGTTTACCTAAGACACTTTATAGGTAAAATCAAGAATTTTTGTTAAAAGGCTAATAATATACTAAACCTTCTCAAGCATAAGTATGTGCTAATAAAGATTGTATACCGACTCTGTTTTCCTTTCATCAAAGCCTTTTGATGAGTCTGGAAATGATCATTCAAATGATTATTCAAAGATTCAAAATTTATTTACTTTTGTCAGGTACTGACTGAGGGTCAGAAGTAAACAAATAATTTTTAAAAAGAGTAAGTAAGTGGATGGCACCTGTGGCTCAAAGGAGTAGGGCACCGGCCTCATATGCCAGAGGTGGCAGGTTCAAACCAAGCCCCAGCCAAAAACTGCAAAAAAGAAGAAAAAAAAAAGAGTAAGTAAGGCTAGGCGCCTGTAGCACAGTGGTTACAGCACCAGCCGCATACACTGAAGCTGGCAGGTTTGAACCCAGCCCAGGCCAGATAACCAACAATGATAACTGCAACAAAAAATAGCTGGGCTTTGTGGCAGGTACCTGTAGTTTCAGCTACCTGGGAGGTTGAGGCAAAAGAATTGCTCAAGTCCAAGAGTTTGTGGTTACTGTGAGCTGTGATGCCACAGCACTCTACTAAGGTGACAAAGTAAGACTGTGTCTCAAAAAAAAAAAAATGTAAGTAATAATCCTTGCTGAGTGCAGGACACAACTACAACAAGGACTCTGCCTAACAAATGCAAACATTGTAACTTAATTGTTTGTACCCTCACATTAATCTGAAATTAAAAGAGAGAGAAAAAAAAACACATTGTAAATGCTAGTGCTAAAAGTAAAATGAGTTATGTGCAGGGTAATAAATGCAGATGAGGCCAATTCTCATGGCGAAAATCAGGAAAGTCTTTATAGCAGCAGCAAACAAGTGTGTCTCAAACTGTGTAAGAGCTCCCAGGGTGAGTGGAAAGAACTGTACAAGCAAAGACCCAGAAGCTTGAAGGATCATGTGCATAGACGGAACCTTCAGGGAGCTGGTGGTCATTATCAGGGCCTGGTGGAGGTAAGGAGAGCGTAATAGGACAAGGTGAGGACCTTTGGCAGATGCCAGATGACATGTAGCTTTGTGCCATGCGAGGAATGTTAAACTCATAAGACTTTATGGTGTCTATCATTTGTTTTCAATATTTTAAAAACTACTTTTAAAATTGGAGCTTCCTTTTCCAGAAATATCACATGGAAAGCCAATATTTCAAAACATACTTAGGCTTTGTTTGAATTTCTCTGATGACTGGTGATGCTGGGTGTTTTTTCTATACACCCAGAAATGTCTGTCTAAATTTTTTGCTCATTGGATTATTTGTTGTTTTACCATTGAGTTGTTTGAGTTCCTTATATAGTCTGGTTATTAATTCTTTGTCAGTTGAATTCTCAGCCTGGTGAAATGGCAATTGACAAAAAGACAAAAAATAATAAATGCTGGTAAGGATGTGAAGAAAAGGGAATGATTGTACACTGTTGGTGGGAATGTGAATTAGTACAATTAGTACACTATGGAAAACAGAATGGAGGTTCCTCAAAAAACTAAAAATAGAAACTACCACATGATCCAGTAATCCCACTGCCAGGTATCTATTCAAAAGAAATGAAATCAGTGTATGAAAGAGATATCTGTACCCTTATATTTATTGCAGCACTATTCACAACAGCCAGGATATGTAAGCAACCTCAGTGAATATCAGTGGATGAATGGATATATATATATAGTACATACACACAATGGAATAGTATTCTATTATAAAAATAATGAAATCCTATTATTTACAACGTGCATATAACTGGAGGACATTATGTTAAGTAAAATGTGACAAGCACAGAAAGACAAATAGCATGTGTTCTCACTCATATGTGTAACCTAAAAATTAAAACAATTGAATTCATGGAAAGAGAGAGAGAGAGAGAAGAATGGTGATTATCAGAGGCTGGGAAGGTTAAAGGGAGAGAGATAAAGTGGGGATTGTTAATGGGTCCAAAAATAGAGTTAGATAGTAGGAATAGGAGCTAGTGTTTGTGAGCACAATAAGGAAACTATAGCTCACAATAATTTATTGTATGTTTCAAAATGACTATAGGAGTAGATCTGGCTTGTTCCCAACACAGAGAAATGATGAATGTTTGAGATGGTGGCTATCCCAATTGCCCTGATTTCATCACGACATTGTATGCTTGTTTCAAGGTATCAAAGGGACCCCATAAATATGCACAAATATTATGTACCATTAAAAATTAAAAATATAAATAATACAGAATCAGAGCCTCTCTGATTGAAGGGGATGTGAGGAGCACACACTTCAGTCAGAGTGACACAAAGATCTGTTTCAAACGCTTGTCTCATAAATACACACAGATTAAAAGAGCAGGCATCTTGCCTTCTGAATCCTGGGAATGGCATATTAGTTCAGCCCTTTGCCACCAGAATAAAGGCTTTTATTCTCAATTCTAAGGAAATTATGAAGAAACTGCAAGAGGAGGGAGCAATGTGGGGAAACTTATTTTCTTAGCATTACGCATCCACCTCCACCTAAAAGAGCTGCTTTTGTTTGACAGGGTCCTGAGAATGAGATTGCATGTGGTGGATAGTGAAACCCGCTAGGAGAGCTGGTTTTGAATTCGCCCATTTATGTTTAGCTTACATTATTTAGGCTTGGGATTAGATTTGGTAATAATATTGCAGTTTGCCAGATGCTGCCTGGAAGAAGAAAAGAGGAAACAAAGAAAAAAAGGGGAAAAGTGATTTATATTTGTGAATGAAAGACATAAAGACTCCTTCTGTCTAATGAGGATTTTGCTCAAGTTTCTGCTGTGTGGTGAGAGAGATGTTGCATCTTCTCCCCCTCTCTGTGAAACCTTCAACAAACCGTACATCTCTCTCTCTCTCTCTTTTTTTTTTTTTTTGTTTGAGACAGAGTCTCAGTATGTCACCCTGTGTAGAGTACTGTGGCATCACCGCTCTTAGCAACCTCAAATTGTAGGCTTAAGTGATTCTCTTGTCTCGGCCTCCCCAGTAGCTGGGACTATAGGTGGCTGCCACAACATCCACTATTTTTTTCCTGCAGTTGCCATTGTTGTTTAGCTGGCCCTGGCTGTGTTGGAACCCGCCAGCCTGGGTGTATGGGGCTGGTGCCCTAATTGCTGAGCTACTGGCACTGCCCAACCAAACATTTCTTATTACTGCTAGCAGAGTTCTGTATGTGTTGGGGAGACTCAGCAAAGTGCTGGAGCCATGGTTGAGGCTGGGCCATAAATGAGTTTCCCCAAAACCAGTGATTTCTTTCATCCTGAAATCTACCTCTTACCCCAGCATTAACTTAGAAGACACAAGTTATATTTACTCACTATTAGGATCGTGATGTCTGATTGTGATGTCAGTTAGGGTTGTAACAGCATCTGATCCCCAACTTTTCCTGCTACTTGAACTGCAAGGCAAAGCTGGTTTTACTCTTCTTCCTGCAGGTGTTCTCCTGCAGTCCCAGCTACTTGGGAGGCTGAAGTAAGAGCATTACTAATTTATAGGCGTTCAAGGCCAGCAGTGCCCTGTGATTACACCTGGGAATATCCAGTGGACTCCAACCAGGGCAACACAGAAAGACCCTGTCACAGAAAAAGAAAAAAAAATGGAGTGTTGGACAACTTTATGGTTATGAAGTGACCAAGGGTCATTTTGAACATTAGTACACTAGGTCCTCTTCATGATCTATAAAACACATCTATACCAAGAACTAGTTAGAGTAACGGCTGTTAGAGATATAAGTCCAGAAAATTTTTAGCTTCTGAATTTACTCCATGTTTGGAATTATCAGATGCCAGACTCAAGACAAATGATGACGCAGCTGGCAATGGAGAGGGAGTGGTGAGGGACGCCCAGTGCACCTACCAGACCTCACCTCAGAGCATGCCTGGGAAGTTCCTCTTACTCTCATGTCTGGTGAGAAGTAACAAGTGCAAGGTTTAGGATATTATTGCTATTTTTTGGACAGGTCCACAAAAACAAGAGTCTGCTCACAAGTCTGAAGATAAAAGCACAAGTCAACTGCTGATATATTGGGTCACTATACAGTGGTTAAGAACCCAGGTTCAAATCAAAGCTATTCAAACACAAATGAATATACACAACACCTGGAAATCTTATACAAAAGTTAAATAATGATCAGGTTGGTCTAGGGTTGGGGCAAGGAGTCTTTATTTCTAGTAATACCCCCAGTGATGCAGTGCTTCTGGTCCATGGATTCTACTTTGAGTAGCAAAATTCTAGAGTCAAATCACCTGGGTTTAATTCCTCATTCTGGACTCTACCAAGCTGGGGACTTTGGGTAATATAACATCTAATATGCCTCCGTTTCTTATTTCTTTTCTTTTTTTTTAATTAAAAAATCCTTTATATTTTAGAGCAGTTGTAGGTTCACAACAGTTTTGAGCAAAAAGTACACTCCCTGCTCCCACACGGCACAGCCTCCTGCTCCATCAACATCCTTCACACAAGTGGTACATTTGTTCCTGATGAAGCTACATTGACACAGCATCACAACCCAGAGTCCGTAATTTCCATCAGGGTTCCTCTATGGAGAGAGCAAAATGAGCAGACATTTCTTATTTCTTTAGAATGGAAATAATAATATTACCCACACCCATGGGTTGTTGTGAGAGTTAGGCCAGTCAATACATAATGGCACTAAGAAAGGTATTTGGCATATGTTAGGTAGTCAATAAGTATTTGCTGAATGAATTATTTACAAGCAGGACATTTAAAAAAAGAGCCTGTGCTTTTAACCCCCAATTCTGTTATGCCTTCCCAAAAGATTCACCAGCCCTCCAGCTTGTAACTTGGAACCACCAGCTATCTTTGAATCAACTCTGTAGAATCCTTAAGTATAGATCAAAAGACAAAATGAGAAACTTAAGAAGATAATGAGGAGTCTTTTTTTTTTTTTCCTCACCTGAAGGCAGGGAATGATCAAATTTTTATTTAAAGAAATCACTTAGAGCAGACAGGAGACAGATAGCAGGACCTGGGTGAAGGTAGGGTTGACAATAAAAGTCTAGAAATATTACAATAGGAATGACAAGAGATTTAAAAAAAAGACTGAGATTAGGACAGTAGAGAGGGTTAAGGAGGAGGGAACTGTAAAAGAATGAAGGAAGCTGACTTGGCAAAACACAGCGCTAATTAATGGCACCAGTGATGTTCAGGGAGCAATGTGAGGGTATTTCTCAGTTTTTTTAGCTCAGGTAAGAAAATAGAACTTGGGAACTATTTGCAGAGATAGAAAATAAAGGAGAGGGGATAAATAATAATAACAGGAATAATCAACTGGAAGGGGAATAAGATGGTATTAAGACTAATTTTTGACACATTGAGCGTGGCTGTGAAGATAGTTACGTATAAGCAGTTAGAAATCTACACCTGCAGTGGAGGAGACATACATGGCGACTCTACAAATTTGGAAGTCATCAGTCTTTGCGTATGAAGGTTCTGGGAATAAATGAGTCCATCTAGGAGATTATGAGCTGTAAGAAAAATTGGATACAAATTGGAGGCCATAGAGGAGACCTGGAAGGAACCATAGGAAAAACAGGAACAAAGAGGAAGGGGCAAAGCCCAGCATAAGGCTAGAGAGGAGAGTCATCAGCAATTAGGGAATAGTCAACAGAGGCAAATTCAACCAAACAACATTGACACTCCTGGAAACCAGTTCTTCCTCTATGACTCACTGAATCTGTCAACACTACGTCATTATTTTAATCTCTCAGGAACAAAGCCTCCTATCTCTGTTTGACTCATCTTCCTCCCCCATTCTCTTCATTTAAGGCATTCTGTGATAACCACCTCTTTCTGTCTAAGCCTAATTTTACACAATAGTCCAAATACTCCTAGAAGATGCAAAAGCTTCCCCTCTCATATGTTACAGCCAAGGCTCTACTTCCCGAAACACTGTTTTTCATTATGCCATATTCACTCTCCTCAAGATTTTGCAATATTTGTTTTTAATGTGGAAATTTTGTTTTCTTTAGGAGCATAAGCATCTATGGATGGAAGTCACATCTATGCATTTGATTATTAAGAAATGCTTAAGAATAATAAACACCAAATTGAGGATAATGATTACCTCTGCTAAGGAAGGAATTAGTTATGATTATGAGAAGGAGCACAAGAGATTTCAACTATATGAATAATGTTTACTTTTTAAGTTGGGCAACAGGATCGTAGACTTAAGTCTCTGAATGATTAAATAATACAAAGAAACTACAGTATTTAAAGAAATGCTTTATGACAGCTCCCTGAAATTCAAGGGTTTGAGGTTTTTTTCAATCCGCGGCCCTGCTCCCTTCCAACAATTCCTTATAGTATTCTCTTTCAGGTCTCTCTCTTTTATGTTGTTAAAAATAAGTCCTTGCCAAGGGCATTTGGGGGGCTTGCTTCTTTCTCAGTGTCCCCCTGCCAGGAGAGCATTTCCACTTAGTCAGGTCTTCTTGTCCTAAACTTTGTAGCCTTTTAAACTCAGGGAGTTTATCATTCTACCTTTGTTTTGGTTTCTTGACCTAAAATATTAAAAGGAAATCATAGTGTCACAATCTCAGGATTATTTTGATTGTTGAAACTTCTTTTGGTTAAAGGAAAAGTGTTGTTTAAAATAAAAGAAAGTTTTATTTTTGTCTTTTATTTTTTGCGAGTATAAGGTAGTCATTGGCAGATGTAGTAACAAACTGTCAACATCACCCAAGTTTTAATGATCCTTCATTTGGCATAGTGCTATGTCTAACAAACGTTTTCCCTCATTTGAACTGCCCTATGACACTGACAGCTTGTCTCATATTTTAAGACAGTTGTTGGTCAGAGATAGGGCTCTTTGTTTAAGGCTGGGTTTTCAGTCAACAAACTGAAGCAAGGATGCCTCTGTATGACTCAGTAGTCTGGGTGGTTTCTTGAATGGCTTGAAGTTTAGGCTTAAATAAAAATAAATTGACATGGGGCTGTATTCTTAACTGGGGTAAGCCCTGAAATTCTATCTACCAATGAAAGAGGTAAATTTTTTGGTTTAGTATTTCTGGATGCAGTTCATGAAGAATGAAGGCCAATTTGTATTCCTCAGTTTTTTCAATGAAATGAAACTTTATTGAAAGGTCCATGCGATTTTATCAACCTGAGAATCCTCTGGATTGGTATCTGACTTTCCCAAAAAGAGAGTTTGTGAGAACTCCTTGATTCGGTTAAATCTCCCGATCTCTCACAAAGGTTTCATGTGTTTTAGTGTCTACAAAATCTCCCCTACCTCCTTCCTGCTCCTCCTTCTTAACTGATGGCCTTGCCTCTCATGTTATGGAGGAAATACAAAGCTGCCAACTTGTGCCTGTACTCATATACCCTATATTCCTTTCTGTAGTTAAAACCAATATACTGTTCTTGGTCCGAGGCCAATTACTCCTCTTAAGATCTCTCAACACCCCTAAAGGGTCACATTAACTCTCCAGCAATGGACTACAACACAGTCAAGGCTCATGAGTGTAAAAGAGCTCAAAAAGCAAAAATTCACAGCTCCTAGGAAACAGTAAAACAATGAGGAATACAAAACAACTGGGCAACAACATGGTAACTAGAACAGCATCTCACTCTCGTCAATGTAAATATTGAGGGTAACCGTCCTAAATACCCTACTTAAAATGAATAGATCAATAGAACAGATTTTAAAAAGCACACATACACATAACCCAAATACCTGCTATCTCTAAGAAACCTAAAAACTTTTGAAGAGTGGTGTGAACTCAATGTAAACAGATGGAAAAAATATCTCATACAAATAGAAAGCCAAAGTGAGCAGAAATAGCTTAGCTATTCTCATATTGGATAAAATAAACTTCAAAGCAGCAACAGTTTTTTAAAGAGACAAATAAGGTTTTTATGGAATTATAAAGGGATCAATTCAATAACAAGATATAACAACATTAAATATATATGCACCTAACACTGGAGCTGTGAGATTCATAAAACAAATATTACTAGACATAGAAGTAAAATAAATAGCAAATTAATAATAGTGGGAGACTACAATATTCCACTGACAGACTAAACATATGATCAAGGCAGAATATCAATAAAGAAACATTTGACTTAAATGAGACTCTAGAACAAATAAACCTAACAAACATTTGCCCAACATTTTGCTCCCTAAATGTAGAATACACATTCTTCTCACCACCACATGGAACATTTTTCAAGGTAGGCTACATAACAAGAACTCAGCAAATTAAAAAAAAAAAACAAAACAGAAATCATACCATGTGTATTCTTAGGCCACAGTGAAATAAAACTAGGAAACAATTCCAAAAGGAACTCTTAAAACTACACAAATGAATGGAATTTAAATACCTTGCTGCTGAATGATCTTCAGGTCAATGGAAAAATCAATATGGAAATAAAAGAAAAAATTTTAATTAAATGACAATGGTGAAAAAAGCTAATGAAATCTTTGGGATACAGAAAAATGCAGTGCTAAAAGGGAAGTTTGTAGCATTAAATAACTAAATGGAAAGGACAGAAAGATTACAAATTAACTACCTAATGTCACACATCAGAGGACTAGAAAAACAAGATCAAACTGAACCCAAACCTAGTAGAAAGCAAGAAATAGCAACAGCAAGGATCAGAGTGGAACTAAAGAAAATTAAAACTAGAAAAATACACTACAAAGGATCAATGAAATGAAAAGTTGGTTCTTTGAAAAAGTAAATAAAATTGATAGACCACTAGTTAGATTAAAAAAGAAAAGAAGTAAGAGGATTCACTAAGCTCAATCAGAAATAAAAAGGAGACATCACAACCGATACCACAGAAATAAACAAAGATTATCTGAGACTACCATGAACATCTCTATGCACACAAACTAGAAAATCTGGAGAAAATTCATATATTTTTAGAAATACACGTCCTTCCCAAGATTGAACAAAGAAGAGAAATCCTGAGCAGACAAATCACGAGTAGCTTTATTGAATAAAAAATAAAAAAATCTCCTAACAGAGAAAAAGCCCACCATCAGACAGATTTAGTGCCAAAATCTACCAGATGTTCAAAGAAGAATTAATGCCAATTTCACTGAATCTGTTCAATAATATTGAGAGGGAGGGAAGTTGCTCTAATCCAATGTGGTAAACCAGTATCACCCTGATACTGACGCTGGGAAAGGACACAACAAAATAAGAAAACTACGGATCAATATCTCTCATGAACATAGAAGCACAAATCCTCAGAAAAATCCTATCAAACCTAATCCAAAGGCACAGCAAAACAACACTTCTCCATGACCAAATGGGTTTCATTCCAGGGATGTAAGGATGGTTCAACATACATGAATCAGTAAAAGTGATCCTTAAACAGAATTAGACCCCCAAACCGTATGATCATCTCAATATATGCAGAAAAAGCATTCAATAAAATCTAGTACCCTTCATGATAAATCCCTCTGGAAATTAGGCATAGAAGGAACATGACTCAAAATATTGAGAGCCATATGTGATAAACCCATAGCCAACATCATATTACACGAAGTAAATTTGAAAATATTCCCCAAAGAACTAGAATGAGACATGGATGCCCACTTTCACCACTTCTATTTAATAAAGTAAAAATAAATAAATATAAGTAAAAATAAAAAATAGAAAAATAAAATAAAGTACTAGCCAGAGTAGTAGGGCAAGACAAATAAAGGACATCCAAATTCTAAAAGAGGAAGTCAAATTGTTCCTATTTGCTGATGATATGATATCATACCTAGAAAATTCTAAAGACTCCTCCTCCAGAAGATTCCTAGAATTGTTGACACATAGATTCAGTGTAGTCTCAGTTTACAAAATCAGTGCACGCAAATCAGGATTGTTTTTATACGCTAATAGCAACCAAACTGACGATCAAATCAAGTGCTTAATACCATTTACAATAGCCGAAAAAAATACCTTGGGAAATACTTAACCATGGATGTGAAAGAACTCTACAAGGAGAACTATGAAATTCTGACTAAAGAAATCACACGTGAAAGAAACAAATGGAAAAGCACGCCATGCTCATGGATCAGAAATATTGATATTGTGAAAATTTCCATACTGCGCCAAATAATCTAAAGAGTCAATGCCGTTCCTGTAAAAATACTAACATTAAATTTTACAAAATTAGAAAACAACCCTAAAATTCATATGGAACCAAAAAGAGCATAAGTAGCCAAAGCAATCCTAAGCAGAAAGGGCAAATCTGGAGGCATCACATTACGCAGCTTAAAGTTATACTGGAAGGCAACAGTAACCAGAACAGCAGTATAAAGGCAGATAAACAGATCAATAAAATGGAATACAAAACCCAGAAGTAAAGGCAAATAGCTATAACCAACTTATCTTGGACAAAGCCTACACTGGGGAAAGGAAGCTCTATTCAATAAATTATGCTGGGAAATTAGACAGCCACAGGCAGAGCAATGAAACTAGATCCTTATCTCTTATTGGATAAAAAAATTAACTTAAGATAGATTAAAGATTTAAATGTAATACCCACAACTAAGAAAGTATTGGAAGAAAACCTAGGGGCAAAGATCATTAATGTTGGTATAGGTAAGCAATTTGTGAATAAGATGCCCCCCCCAAACACAACAAAACAAAAGTAAATAAACAGTTAAACTAAGAAGCTTCTGCACAGCAAAATATATAATCAACAGAGTAAATAGATGACCTACAGAATAGGAGAAAATACAAACTATACATCTAACAAAGGCCTAATGTCCAGAATCTGTAATAAGCTCAATTAAAGGAAGAAGAAAAAAAAAAACATTAGAAAGTAGACAAAATGTAGGAACAGACATTTTTCAAAAGACAAATGATTTTAAAAAAAGGAATCAATGCTCAAAATCACTGATCATTAGGGAAATGCAAACTAAAACCACAATAAGATATACCTTGCTTCTGTCAGAATGGCTACTATCAAAAAACAATGGATGTTTGCATGGATGCAGTGAAAATGAAATTACATTGTTGGTGGGAATGTAAATTAGTACAAACTCTCTGGAAAACAGGTTAGAGATTTCTCAAAGAACTAAAAGTAAATGTACCATTTCATTAGCAATCCTACTACTAGGTATCTACCCAAAGGAAAATAAGTCATTGTATTAAAAAAAGACACCTGCACTCATGTGTTTTTCATGGCACAATTCATAGCCACAAAGATATGGAGCCAACCTAAATGCCCACCAACAGATGAGGGAATAAACAAATATGGTGTGTTCACACACACACACAGACACACACACAAACACACACACACACCATATAATACTACTCAGCCACCAGAAAGAATAAACTGATGTCTTTTGCAGCAACTTGGATGAAACTAGAGGCCATTATTCTAAGTGAAGTAAACCAAGCACAAAAGGCCAAATACTGCACCTTCTCATTTATAACTGGAAGCTACACAATGGGTATGCATGACCACACAGAGTGACTTAATGGACTTTGGGGACTTAGGGAGGGTTGATGGGGGCTATGGGATGAAACATTGCCTACTGGGTACAATGTATGCTGTTTAGATGATGAATATATTAGAAGCCTAGACTTTTGTACCATGCAGTTTAGCTATGTAACAAAAAACTACTTTGACCCCCTTAAATCTATTTAAATAAAAAGTATTTAAAGGTACAAAAAAAAAAATGGAAATCCTCTAATCCAGAGGTTCTCAACCTGTGGGTCGCAACCCACAGGAACTGTATTAAAGGGCCACAGCATTAGGAAGGTTGAGAACCACTGCTATATCTGTTGTTCTTGTAAGTATTAGGATACAGATTCAGAGAATGAAGACCTTGCAAAGACACAAGGAGAAGACAG
>CAUYQV010136085.1:0-24158 GCA_963574575.1 Galagoides demidoff | reverse complement strand
AGCCACGTACACCTCGGGTGGCGGGTTGGAACCCCAGCCCGGGCCTGCCAAACAACAATGATGGCTGCAACCAAAAAATGGCCAGGCATTGTGGCGAGCGCCTGTGGTCCCAGCTACTTGGGAGGCGGAGGCAGGAGACTTACTTGAGCCCAGGAGTTGGAGGTTGCTGTGAGCTGTGATGTCATAGCACTCTACCCAGGGGGATAGCTTGAGGCTCCGTCTCAAAAAAAAAAAAAAAAAAAGAGCTGAGATAGGGAACCAGTGGCTATTGGTGGCCCTGGGAGGGGCAGCATATGAAAGCCCCCAGGACAGGATGGGAGTCCTGGGTGAAGCAGAGGCTGTATCAGAGCCTTCTCCAGGAATCCTCTCCAGAAAGAGCCCTGAGCACTAGCCAGATATTCCTACCACATGCCTCATTTGAGGGCCACAAGGACCCACATGGGACCCAGATGAGAAAACCGAAGATGGGAAGGATTCAGTGAATACCCACAGCCAGACAGCTACAACGCAGCTGGAGAGCCCAGATTCCAACCACTCTGAGCCTCTCCCAACTCCCTCTCCTTTGCTCCCAAGACCGAAGGTAGAGACACCCTTCTCAAATTCCTCCTTCCACCCCCTCAGGCCTTTGCTTTCCACCCAAACACACTCGCCCACACCCAAGCAAGACCCCTCAGGCCTGGCTGAATGGCGCCTCCCTCTCACACACCACTCTACATCATCATCTGTCTGCCTCCCTAAACAGGAGGTCCCAGGCAGTGCCTAGAGGCCTGAGTCCCCACCTTATCCCTAAGGCACCAAGGAGCAAACAGGCGGGTCCAACCACAGCTACTATTTAGTGAGAGCTCACAAAGTACCAGGTATGGAGTAATGTTAATCTTCACTGCAATTCTTTGAGATGGATGCTACCTCCATTCTTCATATGAGGAAACTAAGGCCTAAAGAGAGAAAGTCACATGTATATGGTCATACAGTGAGTGGCTGGGTGTAGGAGATGAGATGTAATTAAATTAAATAGCCACACATAGCTAGCAGCTGCCATACTGGACTGAAGCCCTATAGAACCCCTGCTAATTAAGCACAGGGAGCTAAAGGCAGGAGGAGCAGTGAGGATAATTCTCATGGGCCCAAGACAGGCCAGATCACCCTAGGCTGGCTGGGAGAAGGTCCAAACTATCTATGCTCATCCTTCACATACCCTACCCCAGCTCACTCCAGAGAGCTGCAGTAGGACTCAGAGGCCCAAATTCACACCTTGAGTCAACTCAAATACTGACCCTACCCCTTTCAGGCTGCATGGACCACTTCTCTAAACCTCAGCTTTGGGCGGCGCCTGTGGTTCAAAGGCGTAGGGGTGCCGACCCCATATGCTGGAGGTAGTGGGTTCAAACCCAGCTCCAGCCAAAAACTGCAATAAATAAATAAATAAATAAATAAACCTCAGCTTCCTTATCTGTAAAATGGGTTTTTTTGGAGGGGGGAGACCGAATCTTACTTTGTTGCCCTTGGTAGAGTACTGTGGCATCGTAACTCACAGCAACCTCAAACTCATGGCTCAAGCAATCTTCCTGCCTCAACCTCCCGAGTACCTGGGACTACAGGTGCCCACCACAATGCCTGACTATTTTTAGAGACAGGGTCTCACTCTGGCTCAGGCTGTTCTCCTCAAACTGCTGAGCTCAGGTGATCCACCTGCCTTGGCCTCCTAGAGTGCTAGGATTACAGGTGTGAGCCACTGTGCTCAGCACTGTAAAATGGATCTTAATACCAATCTGGCCAAGCATAAGTTTATGTTATCTCAAAGATCATTTTTCTTTGTTTTCTTTTTTCTTTTTTTTAGAAACAGAGTCTCACTCTGTTGCCCTCGGTAGAGTGCTGTAGCATCACAGCTCACAGCAACCTCCAGTTCTTGGGCTTAGGCGATTCTCTTGCCTCAGCCTCCCAAGTAGCTCGGACTACAGGTGCCCGCCACAACGTCCAGCTATTTTTTTTTTTTGTTGCAGTTTGGCCGGAACCGGGTTTGAACCCACCACCCTTGGTATATGGGGCCAGCGCTCTACTCACTGAGCCACAGGCACCATCCTCAAAGATCATTTTTCTGATAACGTTGGGGGGTCACGGGGACACAATGAGGTATGTTTCATCCACAGCTGAGGACAGGGCCAGTGCTTCAAAAACAGGCAGCAATTACACAAAGGCAAACTCTGATGAAGGGCCATCTTAAGTCTTATCCCGAGCCTCACTCTGAGCCACCACAGTGGGAACTTATGTTAATTCTATCACTACTTGGTTAGAAAGAAATAACCCTGATAATTTCCAACACACCTATATTAACTTTCTGAAAACATCATCTAAATGAAAACACATGGGCGACACCTGTGGCTCAGTGGGTACAGCACCAGCCCCATATACTGAGGGTGGCAAGTTCAAACGTGACCTGGCCAAACTGCAACAACAACACAACAAAATAGCCAGGCGTTGTGGTGGGCACCTGTAGTCCCAGCTACTTGGTACTCAGGAGGCTGAGGCAAGAGAATCGCGTAAGCCCAGGAATTGGAGGTTACTGTGAATTGTGTGACGCCACGGCACTCTACCGAGGGCAATAAAATAAGACTCTGTCTCTGCAAATAAATAAATAAATACAATAAATGAAGACACACAATCCAAGGATAAGATACCTCCTCCCAGCCCAAGGCCTCTAGACCAGGGGTCCTCAAAGTTTTTAAACAGGGGGGCAGTTCACTGTCCCTCAGACCATTGGAGGGCTGGACAGCAGGACCTGGGATGAGTTGGGTGCTAAGCAGGACAGGCAGCAGTGACAAAAACACCCAGTAGGCCAGATAAATGTCCTTGGCAGGCTGTAGTTTGAGGATGCCTGCTCTAGACACTATGGTAAGGTGACGAGACGTCCTGCTTTTGGTGGGACAGTTCTGATTTTTAACAATTTGTCCCGCGTCCTGTGGCATTTTTAAAAAGTCCAATTTTTGGAAAGAATGCATGACAAGCTAGGGAACGTGGGAGAACAGGAAGGGAATATATGGTTTTCGGCTGCCATGTGTCTATTTCACCAGGATGTGAGTTTTATATTATTTTTGTTAATTTTATCATGTTAAACTTTAATAATAACAAATAATTGTTGAGAACTGATTATCAAGAACTGCTTATCAAAGTTTGCATTGTTGTCAGGTCCCGCCCCCCGAGGCCCCGCCCCCCGCCCCAATGGTGTCCCACTTTGCCAATGTTAAAATCTGGTCACCTTATTCAGGTCTATATTGCATAGCTGCTGTGTGTCCGGCCATGGTGTAATCTGGGAAATTGGTGGTGACCATGATACACAAGACTTCTACCCTCAAAGACCTTACATCTAATGGGAGAAACAGCCAAGTATTTTCACAAAAATATACAAAATTACGATTGTCCCAAGGAAGCTTGGGTGTCTGTGTGAGGAAGACCAGAGGGGTCCAGGGTCTGAGGATGTTGGTGAGAGGGTGGTTGAAGGGTAGAGCATGAGGCTTCATGTGCTACAGAAAAGGGGAGACAGGAAGACAGGTAGAAGGACAGACAGGAAGAAGGTGGACAGGTCAAGAGGTAACCCAGGGTGACCATTTCTGGAATGGCATTGTCTCCCATTCCCTGTGATAGGAGTTTGTCTTACCCTAAGCCTTTTTGGCACAAAGGTGGCATGAGTCCCATCTCCCCTGACCACACACTTTCCCTGTCCCTGAGCCAGGCCCAAGAGGATGTCAGGCAGCAGCTGCGGGAGTTTGAAGAGACCAAGAAGCAGATTGAAGAAGACGAAGACCGAGAAATCCAAGATATCAAAACCAAGTATGAGAAGAAACTTCGGGATGAAAAGGAGTCAAACCTGCGGCTCAAAGGAGAAACAGGCATTATGAGGAAGAAGGTTACCAGGCTGCTGTCTGAGGGGCCTGGGCATGGGCAAGGGCAGTGTGGCCAAGAAAGCTAGGACAGGTGGACAGACCACCCTGGGAGGCCTGGCAGGGGTCCTGCCTGAAATCCTCATCTCAGCAAGCAGGCTAGGAAAGGAGCACTGGCCAGTCCACCTTCAGGCAGAAAAACCCTCTCACATCCTCTGAACAGGCAGCTGTTTGGCTTTGCCTCCTCTCTCTTTCCTTCAGGAACAGTGGGGTTCCCTGAGAAGCCAAGATGCTCTCTGGCCTTTCCCTTTTTGCCAGTAAGATTTAGTCAGTGCTCTTAGGGCTAAACCCCCAAAAGGAAAGGAAACAGATCTTCTGAGTATGAGATAGACAAAGTCCTAGCCTGGAGGTGTCCTTAGGCTCTTGGTGCAGCGTCATGGACAACTCCTATTCAAACTCCGTGGGTAGGAGAGGGAGCAGGAGGCTTGGTTTACAAAGTGGGGAAGATATTTTTAGTCCACTGAGGTTGGAGTGAGTCAACTCATAGACCCTTAAAGAATTGCCAGTTTCCCCAAAATATTTAGCCTTAGAGAAGCCAAACTCAAAGCAAGGTCAAGTTTCTTTCTGTTAGAAATCACACTACTAGTAAATCCAGGAGCTCAGTCATGTCTTCCTTCTTGGATATGGTTAACACAGTTCATCCGTTAGGGCCCAAGTTTTGTGACCTTGATGGGGTATGGGTCCCACCTTTCAAGGTCAGTGTGGTCATGGAGGTCCCTGTTCCTCTTGGGGCACTGGTCTACAGAGGCTCTGTGCAGATACAGCCATCCCGCACATACAGGGAATAGGCCTGGCTGACATGTGACAGAATACTGTGTTGTCCATTTGGCCTGGAAAGTTCTTGAACTGTCCAAAATTCTCCAAATAGTCTCTCCTGCAAACCTGGAAATGGTGAGTGCCAGGTGTTTTCAGTTCATAAAAGGTGGCAGTTCAGACCACAGCTGACCAGTGATGGGGAGCTCTTCTCATCTAGACACTTGGGAGGAGTGGACATGAGTTCAAAGACTTTTAGTGGGCGGTTTCGTTGCTATTTGTTTCATTAGTTCAGCAGCCTGCAGAAGGAGATTGAAGAGCGAATCAATGACATTGAGATCCTGAAGGGAGAACAGGTGAAGTTGCAAGGAGTCATCAGGTCCCTAGAAAAGGACATCCAAGGCCTCAAGCGAGAGATCCAAGAAAGAGATGAGACTATTCAAGACAAGGTGAGGTCCCTCCTCAGCCACAGCTAGCTGGGCTCAGACAGCAAGGATAGAGCTCGGGAGAGAAGATCCTTGGCTTCCCTGAACACATTTATTTATGTCAATGAGGGATGAGTGGTTAGTAAAGCGCCTGCTGTGTGCTTGGTGCTGGACTAATTGCATCACAACATATTCAATTCTGCCAGCAAGCCAGGGGTATACGCAACCCAGGTTATGGCTTAGGAAACTGCGTTCCAAAAGGCTGAGTATCTTGCCCCAGGTCACACTCTTTATAGGGGACAGTCTGAGGATAAGAATCTGAACTAGCTGGGTCCACTGCTTCAGGCATCTTTGGTGACACATCCCCATGGACTGGGTGCAGCTCACTTGCTCAACTGCCCACTTGGTGCCCCTGGTCAGAAAAGGACTCTGCCAGGGTTGGCCCTGTAGCTGCTGCTCCAGCAGGCTGGTTGTGCTTTGGGGATGTCTTCCTCACAGAGCATTCAGAAGACAGACGTATCACGTTCTATGGGACACACACCTCTACATCCAGACTTCACTGTCATCCCCCTGAGCACATCCAGACTCTGTGCTCTCCTTTCTATCCCCTCTGCCACTGCTGCCTTGGGGTGGACTCAGGCTCCAGAATTAGATAAGCAGGTTCCAGCAGAGGTGTGTCCATTCACTGGCTCTAGCACCTTGACAAACATCCCTAAGCTGTCCTGTGCTCACCTATAAAGTAAGGATCTATAAGGCTGACAACCACCTCAAGGGGTCTCTGAGAAGGATTAGATGGGATTCTGCCTATATGTCACAACTGCATGTGAGCGTTTGCATATATATCTGGGGGTTTTTTTGGTTTTTTTTTTTTTTTGAGACAGAGCCTCAAGCTATCTCCCTGGGTAGAGTGCCATGGCATCACAGCTCACAGCAACCTCCAACTCCTGGGCTCAAGCGAGTCTCCTGCCTCCGCTTCCCAAGTAGCTGGGACCACAGGCACCTGCCACAATGCCTGGCTATTTTTTGGTTGCAGCCATCATTGTTGTTTGGCGGCCCAGGCTGGATTCGAACCCACCACCTTAGGTGTATGTGGCTGGCGCCTTAGCCACTTGAGCCACAGACACCAAGCCTGTTTTGTTGTTTTTTAAGGGAGGTTCCAAAGCTCTCTTCAGATTCTCAAAGTGGTTTTTACTCAAAAAAGATATTCAGGCCTCCTGACCTAGTAAAGTGCCTTACTGTGTGATTGGCACTAGGCTAATTGCCATCACTATAAAATATTCAATTCTACCAGCACACCAGGGGCATATGCAACCCAGGTTATGGCTTAGGAAACTGTGTCCCAAAAGGCTGAGTATCTTGCCCCAGGTCACACTCTTCACAGGGGACAGTCTAAGGATAAGAACCTGAGATAGCTGGGTCCACTGCTTCAGGCATCCTTTGTGACACATCCCCATGGACTGAGTGCAGCTCACTTGCTCAACTGCCCACATGGTCCCCCCAGTCAGCCTCCTACCTGACCTAATAGCCTTGCTTCCCACCTCTGCCCCTGTTTCCCACCACCCATGCACAGCTAGAGTACAAGTGTAATAATGCTGCTCACCCACTCAAACCCCTGTGTATTCCCCATTACTCCTATAGAGGTGAGCTCGCTTTTTCTGTAAAGGGCCAGGTAGTAAGTATTTTAGGCTCTGTATGGTCTGTATCTCAGCTAATCAGCTCAGCTGCTATATAATGCGAAACTATCCATAGACAAAACATTAATGAATGAACTTGGCTATATTTCAGTAAAAATTTAACAAAAATAACAAGCCAAATTTGGCCAACAGGCTGTAGTTGGCCAACCCCTATGAGATAAATTCTGAACTCTTTGACCCAACTTGAAGACCCCTGTCTTCCTCCCTGGCTTCCCCCATCCTCAATCTGCCCTTCCCCCACAAACCACCACTTGACACTCAAGCCAGTTCTTCTCAGCACCCTCAGTAAATGCTGTGTCTTTGTGCCTTCCTCTTAGGCAACACTTACCACACTTTAGGGTTATATTAATTTATACATCTGTTTGCCCAGCTACTGTCTTGAGGGCACAGCTGTGTCATATTTATATTTGGAATCCTTATACTTAGCAAAAGGCCTTCATCCAATAAGTGCCTGATAGATGGACAGGCCTATATTCCAGTTACTATTTCCATGCAACAAATTACCTTAAAACTTAGCGATTGAAAACAACAATTGTTTTATTTTTCTCACAGATTCTGTGGGTCAGAATTTGGATAGGGTATTATAGGTTGGCTTGTCACTGACCCTGAAGGCCTCAGCTAGGAAGAGTAGGGTGACTCAAACAGCTAGAAGCTGATCGGCATCCAAGGTGGCTTTTTCAGTCACGTGTCTGACACCTTGGTAGGGATGGCCTAGAAGCTGGGCTCAGCTGGGTCTTTTAACCTGGGTTCTTAACACCTTCCAGGCTGGAGGGCTCTGTGTATTCAGACTTTTTGCATAATAGATGGCATCACCCAGAGCAAGTGTCCCGAGACAGTCAAATGGAAGCTACTTGGCCTCTTCTGATCTCACCTTGGATGCCAGGCTGCATCCCTTCTGCTGCATTGTTTGGGTTACTAGCACATCATTAAGCAGCCAGATGCAAGGGGAGGGAATTAGCTTCTACTTACTGATGGAGAAGCAGCAAGGTCACATTGTAGACAAGCTACAGTGTGGAATGAGCAATGCTATTGAGGCTATCTTTGGAAAATAGGGTTGTCCACAACCTATACATGAACAAGTACCTGAGTGGATGAATGAAGGTCTCAGTACGGAAACTAAGGAGTCAGTGCTACTGCCTTGTGGGGAGAGAGTCAGCCTCTGTACCTCTCCAATCTGGGGAGTTGTGGGATTTATGTTCTTTGTCCTAAAGGGGTTTCAAACACCAGGGCCTTATGATATCTCTCACTCTTTCATCTCTCACACATCCCCAGGAGAAACGAATTTATGACCTGAAAAAGAAAAATCAAGAACTAGAGAAATTCAAGTTTGTGCTTGACTACAAAATAAAGGAGCTGAAAAAGCAAATAGAACCTCGAGAGAATGAGATCAAGGTGATGAAGGAACAAATTCAGGAGGTAAGAAGCCATCTGTGAAACCCTAGCCCCTCAGACCCTCTGTCTTCCTTTTCCACTCTTGCTAGCTCGCCTGGGGAAATGAAAAGAAGCTCTCCTCGAGCTCTCATGGCTCCCCAGATGTCTGCAGCCTCCTTCACAGTGGCTCCACAGGGAAGGCTGTGGCCCAGATTTGAGATTTAGCTTGCCAGGGGACCCTGGGAGGAACTCTAGCCTTGCCTCTGCACCCTTAAAAGAGACACGCAGCTGTTGAGCCCTTGGCCACCAGGGGGAACTGTGTGCTCAGCCAACAAGCCATCCTGCTAGGACACTCAACCCCACCCCACCCCACCCACCTCCGTCATGTTTCTTCTCAAACTGGAAATGTTGGTTGAGGCCCTAGGTGAGGCCATAGTATTTGTACTTCATCTGATAAAGAATGAGAAGTCATCAAAGACTCTTAAGCAGGAGAGTGGCATAGTTAGGAGTATGTTCTGAGAAGCAAACAGGATGAAGGTGGAGAGGAAAGAGTTAGAGGCAAGATCAATTAGACAAAGGTTTCCCAGCATCCAAGGAGGGACAAGTATTCCTCTTAGTCCCATGGATCCCCTGCAGGTGGCATTTCCTTACCACAGGTGTTGACCTGTCATATGTCAGCTTCCCCTTACTGGGCAGAAAACAGTTGATGGTAAAGTACATGGTTAATCTAAAAGTGAATTGTTGATTTTTCCCACCCCTTTCCTCCAATTTCCTGTTCCTCAGTAAATGGTACCATGATTCACCCAGTTACTTAAGGTAGAAATGTAGAAGTCTTTCTTAATTCTGCCTTCCCTTAATGCCTGTATCCAAATCAAAACCAATGCCTATCTGATCATTTTACAAAAAAGATCTCAGATCCAACCATTTTTCCACCCTGCAGCTGTCACCTCCATCCATTCTCTTATCTGGACTTGACTCCAGGTGCCAGTCATAGATGCCAGAGTAAATCCCCAAAAGGGTCCTGTCCCAGCCAGAATAAAAACCAGTCTCAGCCCAAGCCCACAGACCCTGCATGATCTGGCCTCTCCATCTCCCCTGCCTCCTCTCAAGGCTCCCTCCCCTGCTTCAGCTCACTGGCTTTCTGACAGCTGCTACAACAAACCAAGCTTTTCCATCTCAGGGCTTTGTGGGGCTGCTCCCTCTGCCTGGAAGGCCCTTCCCCCAGATCCTCACATGACTGGCTTCTCTGTATCTTTCAGGCCTCAGCTGATATGTCACCTCTTCAAGGAAGCCTTCCCTGACCACCCTAGACAAAATAGCTTCCTGCTCCCCTTGTGTGTCCTCTATAGGGGTGTCCAACTGTGACCCCAGCTGGCTGTGAATGCTTATGAGTGGTGGTGGATATCATGAAAATTATGCATGGAACATTGTTAACATCAGCATTCATTAATGTTTGTGTATTTAATGCATGGCCCAAGACAACTCTTAGATAAGCATTCATGGCATGCCACAGGTCACGATTGGACACCCCTGCAACTATTGTGCTGAACAAGGATAATAGGAATGAGGGTGTCAGAGGGTGCTGATGACCAACTGGAATGGGACATCCAAGAACTGTGGTGGAGCCAGTCTGCCCAGCGAAGCCTTTGCTTCAGGCAGGCCACTAAAGAAGTCTCACGGGGGTCAGGCCAAGGCTGGGGGGGTCCAGAGAGGGTCTTTGTGGCAATGACTTTTTCCCAGGCTTCTGAGATGAGGAAGGATGCCCCTGGCTGACCACAAGGCTGAGTCCTCTGCGCTTTCTGCCATTCTTAAGTGGCTTCAGGGCCCAAAGATGGCAGCTATCTTCATCCATTTGGGCTACTATATTAAATTACCTTAGAATGGGTGATTTGTGAACAACAGAAAGTTATTGCTCAAAGTTCTGGAGGCTGGAAGACCAAGATGAAGACTCCAGCAGATTTGGTGTCTGGTGAGGACCTGTTCATCATAGATGGCATCTGCTATGTGTCCTCATGAGGCAGAAGGGCAAAAGGGGCTGATGAGGTCACTGTGATCCCTCTTGTGATGGTTCTAATGCCATTCAGAAAGGCTTATTTCCAGCGACCTAATCATCTCCCACCGCCCTCAACTGCTAATACCATCACACTGGGGGTTAGGTATCTACATATGAATTTAGACAATAGCAGCAGCCTACAAAGATGGGAGAACAAACAGAGCTCCCACCCCCCTGGAAGGTGAACCCACTGTAAGCCCCTGGAAATCACTGCCCTGTGCTCTCATTTAACAAATCTCTCTGTCAGCTGGATTTAAAGTTGGGTCAGTAGTTTGCTAAAGCTCAGCTTACTTTCCATCCCAACAAATCTGGGTAATTATTTCCCTTTTGAAGAAGTAACAAGCCAACCATGGCCTTGATTCTTAGCAGGAAATATGGTTGTACTTTAGGAGTGACTCAAACAGAGCCTCTCCTGCCCTCTGCAGTGGTGTCAATTGCTGTCAGGCCTGATATCTGGGCCTGGCTCCTTCCAGGGTCCTCTGACTGGGGCTTCCCTCTGAGGGTTGTAGACTCCATTGGCCCATCCATTGTGGATCACCTATGAAGTTTCATTTCCTGAAGGAAGGAAGCCCCAAGCCCTCAGCTCATCTGCAGAGCTGGGACCTCTAATAATACCTCTGTGACTCAGGTACCTCCCCTTATACTTTTCCAGCTTCCCTCTGAAGATTCAAGTGTCCCTGTGTCCTTCCTAGTAGAGAGGTTTCCAGAACCTTGTCCTTTTTAGTTTATACTCATTTGTTTATACATCTAGTACAGGTTTTCTCCACCTTGGTGCTATGGCTATTTGGGGGGTGTATAATTCTCTCTTGCAGAGGGTCTGTCCTGTGCATTGTGAGATGTTTAGCAGCATCCTTGCTCTCTATCCACTAGATGCCAATAGCACCCCCTGCCTAAGGTATGACAACAAAATGTCTCCAGGAATCACCAGATGTCCCCTGGGGGGCAAAATGCCTGTTGGGAATCTTTGAGTATGATGAAAAGGGCGTGGAGAAGTAGATGGAATTTCCATACTTACACGACTATTCTAGTGGTTTGGCTATGCAGCCAGCTACTCACATTTGACATGTTTCACAATTTTTCTATAAGAGGGATTACTTTTATTCTTAGAGTAGTTTGAAGCTTTGCCTGGGAAGAAAAAAAGATCAATGGTAAATAATACACTCCATATTTTTCCATTGTAACCTAATCTGACAGTGCTGATTTAAGATTGTAGAGAAAGAGGCACAGTCAGCCACAGGCACTTAGACATGACCTTCTGGAGCCCTGCAAACTGGAGAAGGCCCCTATCTCTCTTCCAGCTGCCATTTCAGTGGCCTGGGACACTATACTCTTTCCCAGGCCTTAGCACTAGCCTCCTGCCTTGTCTACCTGGCTCCAATCTTGCTGTTTACAGTAGAACCTCTGCATCAGGCCCTCTGAGATGCCAGTTAGATCATGCCACCCCCCTGGGGCAAACCTCAGTGCCTCCCTGAGCTTACAGAATAAAGGCCAAACTTCTTATCTTTCAAGTCTCTGCCCTTGGGTCCCCTGTGACCTAGCTCAGCCACCCTCTCTCCTCTCACTCAGATGCCCCCTCCTGAACCACTTGTAGCTGCATAGAAACACCAGACTGCCTACGCCTCTGGTCCTCTCGGTGTGCAGGCTTTTCTGTCTGTAATTCCCTTTCCTCTTTGTCCTAGAACATTTATTCTTCCTACAAAACCTAGCTGAAGCTTCCCCTTTTTGGGTGTCACCTACTCACCTTTTCTGTGTACACATAGGGTGCTTTCTACCTCCTCTTCAGATGGTGTGTACCCTGTTCCACCTTAACTTTGGGTTTCTTTCTTACCCCTGAAGACCTAAGGCCTCTGGAAAACAGAAACTACCTCTTCCTCAGTTTTATATCTCTAAGCCTATGACAGCTTGGCAGCCCCTTGTTCTAGGCACATTCTTTCTTTAACTGCAAATACCCACATTTCATGTGTGTCCCAGGGCTGTACATAGGTCCATCAGCACTACCTATCTATCTTAGCAGGTTGTTTCAGGCCCTCCTCGTGACCCTCACTATTGTTCCCCTTTGCCCACTATACTTGTCACTCAATCATTCCTTCATCAACTATATAGTTAGTACACCCTTTATGCAAGGGCTATTGTAGCTATATAAAATGGTTCCAATAATGAGGAAAATATTCTTCTAAAACCTTTGTCTATAATGTGACTGTCTCTCATTGGAGCCTCCTGGCACCCCAGAATCTTGCCAAGAGCCTTAAAATTTTACCAAAAGACCTGGTATGATAGACAAGTGGGAAAACTCTACCCAGCGATGAAAAAACCCAGTGAACTCTCCGGTCCTCTTAGAACAGTCACTCTGTTGACATGTCCACCAGATATAGTATGTAAATCAAACATCACTTCTTTGCTTTGGATAGGAATTATGTCAACTGAAAGGTAATGCATGGCTAGTCTCATCCTAAATCAGACACTCCAGTTGTCATTCTTCTGTCTTGGGTTAATACAAATGCACCAATAAATTTAGAAATCTTTCAGAAGCTCACTGATGGTTCCTTGTTTTTCTTTTGAAGGCAGACACTTCTGTGTTGTACTTTTAAAAGACATTTTCACAGAATGATAAGGCCAAGAACCCTTTCCTTTTTATGCCTGAAGTCAGGTTTTGTCCCCCAAAACCTTCTGCTTTAGAGTCAACTCCAGACTTTCTGTTTTGAAGGACTTATGACCCCAGAGGATCAAAATTCATCCTACAACCCCACAAAGCAGGTAGGAAGGTGCTTCTCTGGGGAACCCTGCCTCTCATTGGAGTTGAGGTCCCTGAGTGTTAGCAATTTATAAGGAACTCAAGAAAGGAAGTAATCAGGATGGTGGAAGGAAAGGGTAAGTGACCAGGAGGGAGACTTCTCAGCCTAGCCAGAGAACCACAATGTCCTACTTTAACTTCTCAGTCATAGGAGAGGGGAGATTTTAGGGTGGCAAAGAGTAAGAAGAAAGGTTTTGATCTAGAGGACCTATGTGGGAACTAGAAAAAAAATCAATGTCCTGGTATCCAAGGAAACATTCCCACCAAAAGACGTCAGCTCTCAAAGATAATTTCCATTAACTTTCTTGTTCTTAACTCTTTTTCCCTTGTTCTCCACAGATGGAAACTGAATTGGAGCGTTTTCATAAGCAGAACACACAACTGGAACTGAACATTGCGGAATTGTTGCAGAAATTAAGAGCCACTGACAAGGAGATGGGCAGAGAGAGACAGAAGGTATGTGAGGTGTCTTGGATTCAGGATCTGGCACTTATCCCCAAAGGATAGCTGGCTTCCAAGAGTCAGAGCCAGCCCACGGTGGAGATGCAGTTTTAACTCACATTCTCTACTTGGTTACAGCCCTGCCTGATTTCAGGTACAACCTACACTATGTGCCTGAAGCCATATGAGACTATTAAATGACTTTGGGCAAAGTGATCGAGGTGTGCAAAGCCAGTTTCTCAGGAGCATTTGGCTAGCTTGGCCTAGGAAAGAATATGCTCAGAGAGGTTATTTGTGATCACTGATGTAAGGCTTTAACTACCAAAACATAGATAAAGCTAGAACCTCAAAAATCATCTATTCCAGCTCTTTGTGTTACAAGTAAGGAAAGTAAAGTCAGAGAAATCGGGAGGTTAAGAGACTTCACTCCACACCCATGGCTAGGATTACACAGACAGCCAGCTCTGGGGACGGAGTCTTCTGGGCCTAGGACCCTACTCAGCTGTGCTCTTGTCCCCAAGCACAGACCACTCCATGTTTGTTAAATCACGTTGGATTTTCCCACCCCCTGCATTAGGCATTGGCTCTGTACTAGGTGACTCTGGAAGTTGCAGAGCTATGAGCATGAATGGAGAGATATCATGCCCTTCTCAAGCTGAGGAAGCAAATAATGGGGGTGTGCATAATAATGATGTTGCAAGGTAGGAGAATATGGAATGTGTAGAAAAGGCTCTGGGAGCAAAGGAAAGGGGAGACTATCCAGGTCAGGGAAGGAAGAGGTGGATAAAAGCTGCATGGAGAGGGGGACTAGCCCAAATGTTCAGGTGAACCAACCCACCCAACTAGGTGACTCTGGAAGTTGCAGAGCTATGAGCATGAATTGAGAAATATCATGCCCTTCTCAACCCACCCAACTGAGTGATTTCCCACCACACCCCCACCTCCTCCCCCTACCGCCTGCTCATAACAGGGCTCCTGTGAGCTAAGAAAGGAGACCTTAAATGCCTGGGCTGGGAAATGGTGCCTTCTATCTTGGCTCTAAAGGAATATAGCAAGCGTCCTTTCATCTTTTAACGCCTTAAAGATGAAGTGCCATGTAGGCTGTTCAGGCCAGGTGCCCAGCCCAGGGCTGTTGCACAAGAGTTTTAGTGCCTCCAGCTCATGGCTGTGTTGCCCATTTAGGTCTCCTGTCCGCGTGACCCCTGTCAGTCAGCTGTAAGTCCCCATAAAGTGTCTCTTGTCCCTTCCTGTGCCATTAGCCTCTCTCTGCCTGCAGTCCCTGGCCCTTCCCCTGGAGAGCACCCTACAGTGACAGAAGGAAATGTCTCTGGTTGCAGGAACGGGATTTGGAAGCCCTGGTGAGACGGTTTAAGACAGACCTTCACAACTGTGTGGCTTACTTCCAAGAGCCTCGGCTGCTGAAGGAGAAGATCCACGGTCTTTTTATGAAGTACGTGCAGCGGGCAGACATGGTGAGCTCAGCCTCTGCTCCTGCCCTGCCCTACCCTCAGTGCCCCACCACCCCGCCTCCCTACTGAGAATCCTCTTGGCCCCCTCAGGTAGAGATCGCAGGGCTGAACACAGACCTGCAGCAGGAGTATGCCCGGCAGCGGGAGCACCTGGAGAGGAACCTGGCCACTCTCAAGAAGAAGGTGATCAAGGAGGGTGAGCTGCACCGTACTGACTACGTCCGCATCATGCAGGTACCACACTGCTCTCCACTCACTTGGTGACTAAGCCATCTGAGAGGAGGGGGCTTATAGAGGGTCCCTCTGAGATACAAAGACCGACCCAAGACCTTGCCCTAAGACTTTCTTTTGGCTCCCCCAGAGTTCATGCTGGCTATGACCGTGGCCTACAGCCCATCAAGGAAGTTTGCTAGACACCTCCATGCCCTACCAGTGGCCCCTGCATTTCACTGGGCACCCTGTTCCTGTGTTCTACCCCACCTTTATCCAAAGTATACCTGTGTCCTACCTCACTCCTCTCATGGTCCCTGGCCCCTCCACATCATTGTAGCTCTCCTGACTCACTCTCTCCCTCTTCTTTTGTGTTTCCAGCTTCTATTTTACCTTACTTGTTTTACTTCTTTTTCTTCTGCTGCTCACATCACATGGCCCTGCTGGAACATACCATTCCTTGCTGCCTTATCGAATTTCTGGTGAGCAGGGTCTCTACCCTGAGCTTTTGGTCCTAGTCATGCCCACTTGGAATTAGCCTGGCTGATATAATGAGCTCCTCACACCCACCTCCCAGGATCCTCCGGGATCCTGGGGGTGTTGGGAGAGCCTGACCCCACTACTGCCACTCCTTAAGCACATTCTCAGGACTGGAAGCCATGATTCTTCTGCCATATTTCTGTTTGGGTATCAGTATCATCTGAGGCAATTAATGTGAGTTAATATCAAAAGAGAACATCAGAATTACATTTGTAAAGCACATACCTTTTTATGTTCACATTTCATTAATGCAATAATTAAAATACTGGAATAGAGACAGGTTATAGTTGGATTGGAACAAACCAGTTCCCAGCTTGGCTAGTTTGTTCACAGCTGGGCAGAGTACACTGTGATCCAGGCCTGACCAGCCTCATCTCGTGCCATCTCACAGCCAGCCCCACTGAAAAGCAACTCATGCCATCTAACCATTGTCTCACTGCTGGCCCATAAGGGCAGTTGGAGGTCCAGAGATAGGAATGGATTGGCTGTGGTAAGGCCTTAGGCACCAGCAGCCATGCACAGAGCCATTGCTAAGGGCCACAAGTGCCCAGAGCATGGAGAGCCCCAGAGACAGCAAGATGAGCAGTGGGACTAGGGTAACAGCAGAAGCAGCTGCCTGTGGTGACATTGCTGAACTCTCCTCTGTGCCCTGTCACCAGAGCACAGGCCTGAGGGACTAAGTAGGTCCCTGTCTCTAGGCCAAGAAAATGCCCAAAGCAAACATCAGTCCTAAGAGAGGGGAAAAAAGGAAAGAAATGATGACCACAAGCCAGCCAGAGGGTACAGGTGTTAGTATGAGGCTGCTCCGGGCGAGCATTGTATCCTCTTTTGCTCCCCAACACTCTACAGGGTGCTGTGCCAGGGTAGAGATGGGGAACAAAGGAGATTGAGGCAGAGGGAGCTATCAACAAGGGAAAGCCCAGCAGCATTATAAACCTGTGTGGTGTGGAGGGATACAAAGAAATGACTGGCAACTGCAGGGAGCAGGAAGGGGGCCCATGTGGGCAGGGTTCTGGGTCACAGCTCCCCCCCAGCCAGAGAGACAGTGCTTGCTAATTACAGTAGGCTGTATGTAAGATTTTGCTTACAGACAGTTTGAAAGATTTTTTCAAAGCAAAAACTTTCAGCACCGCTGTTCCATGTACTTCCCACCCAGGGCAGGGGGAAGAGGATGGACCTGCCATGGTCCACACTCTTCTGCCAGATCAAAGGTAGACTCCTGAACTCCTCCAGAGTTTCCCTTCTTATCTGTAAAACTGGGAAGAAAAGAGAAACTGGGAGGAGAGAAGGGGGTTACTGTGAGATTGACATGAACAATAGAAACAGAATAAGTACTCAGAAAAATATGATGTCTCTCCCCTTCTTCCAAGCAAAGGATCTATTCAATATCCAAGGTAAAGGAAGCTTGGCATGGTGGATCACTATAGTCCCAGCCACTCAGCAAGCTGAGGCAGGTGGATCGCTGGAGCCTAGGAATACCAAGCTACAGTGAGCTATGATTAGCCACTGCACTCCAGGCTGGGCAATAGAATAAGACCATGTCTATAAAAAAAAGGAGGGGGGGAAGAGTAGGGGAGGGGACAGCACAGCTGATCCCAGACCCCAGAGGGTGGCCGGAGCACCTGATAGCTTGGTGGGTGCTGGTCAGGAGTTGGCCAGAGCCACATGAGTAGGCACTGGTCCCCGGCACTTGAATCTAAAAGTGCCGAGGAAGGCCAAGGCAGACAGGGCAACTGAAAGCAAGTCATTAGAAAACAACTGAGAAAATGAGGGCACTGTCTCATCTGTATATTCAGATAGGAACTCAGGGCCTCCCCACCCCATACCTTAGCACACTTGCAGATATGAAAATAAGAGTTGCTATGAAATACAAACATCTGGGACATATATTTTCTTTTTTTTTTAATTAAATGATAGCTGTGTACATTAATGCAAACATGGGGTACAGTATAGTGTTTTCATATACAATTTTAAATATTTTCATCAAACTGGTTAACATAGACTTTGTGTCATTTACTTAGTTATGTGTTAAAACATTTATACTCTAGTTCTAGAAAAATTCACTTGTACCCTTGTTAGACAGACCATATAGGTGATCTTTCCAGTCACCCTCCCTCCACCCATCCGCCCTTACAGTTCACATTAATATTTCAACCAGACAGAGCTGCTCTAAATGATCAACTGTACAGCCTGGCTTTTACTTTATTTTGTGTAAAATAGGAAAGCTATCAAAATGTTTCTGCTTCTTTCTTCTCAGAGACAGAAATCCATTCCTAAAATATGTTTGCTCAAAAGAAAGTCACAGAGCATTTTAATACTTCATTCAATACCTAATTTATCTAATTATACATGTCTATATCTACGATGATGTTCATATCTGTATCATACCATTAAACATACTGTTGGCAATAGCTCCACAAGGGGCGATTGGTTTGTCTTCGTTTCTTCGGTAAGGCTCACATTCCTTACTGGGATTCTGGTTTTCAGAAGGACAAAAAGACAGAAATTATTACACAGGCCTCTGGGAATTCTATGAGCTATCCCTAAATTCAAGCCCTCTATTTTTCTCACTTGTAATGCATAAATTTATAATATACATAGGCTATAAATAACACCACATTTAAATACTCGAAATGTATTCCTTAACATTACTAGATTACCTTTTTAATGTAACCTTTACCCCCATGTTTTGTCCTAACTGCATAGATCAAATTAACATCTTTTTAACTTTCATTATCAACACAGAAACCATAACCACAAAGCATTTTCTACCCAAGAAAAATTAAGAAATTGTCTATTGTCAATCCAATAAAAAAAATATAAACTGAAAGTAAGGAGACCAGAGGCACTAGCTCCTTGGACAAGTCCTTTGATTAAACTGGGCCTCACTTATAAAATTAACATGTTCAACTAGTAATTTTGGGTTAAATCTCAGATTTAACAGAGGAAGGAAGGAAGACATTTAATGCAGATTCCTAGAATATATCACTCTTTAAATTGTACATCCAGGTCCAAGAAAAACAAAAATGCTGAGACAGAACCATTTGCCTGTCCTCCAGATTAGGTTGTGAATTAGTCCCTACTGATGAGCTTGAGGTGATGTGGCAGTTATGGGCTTACCAAGTCTGAAGTGAGGTATGTGTCTGAGTTGTTCTGCAACTCAGTTCTACGGCCACATTAGGTCATGTCTCACAACACGTAAACAGACAAAGGTAATTGCAATTTGAAATGACCAGACCCTAATTAGACTCTTAGGACTATTTCATTACCAGCCAATCTTGACTTATACCTACATTTTCTATGTCTTAACTGGAGAAAGCACTTATATGAATGGAAAAAGCCAGGAGAAGACTAAGAAAACGTGGCAGGAATCTCTCACAAAGTCTCATCAATATTTGATTTTTCAGCTTTTAGGTCCCTAAGCCATCAATATTAATGAGTTAGTACTCTGAGGCCATTCAAAGAGACAACAGATATCTGGCTTATTACTTTCTGAAAAATTACTTTTTTAAATGAAAACCATGATTTAAAAAAAAGTTTATTAAATATAAATAAATTCAAAGTAAGGCAAATATATTCTGCAGCTACTAAATTCTTAAGGAAGTCTTAAAATGAAATATTATTTACTGCCTGTGAGTCAGGTACTAAACCTGCAATTCTGGGCACTTTGCATTAGGAAAGCTATTTAATGAACACTTAATATATATTACATACCATGCAAGGTGTAAGAAACAGAATCAATCCCTGCCTTTTAGCCACTCACAGTGTAACAGAGGAAACAGACCAATATTAAACCAACTATAATACTAAATAAGAGCCATGGTAAAAAATTTCTATATTCAGTCAATAAATATTTATCAAATGCTTTCCACATGCCAAGCACTGGTCAGGAGCTTGGTGAAGAGTGATTAAAGAAAGTCACCCTCCCTGTCCTCCTGAGCAAAGACAGATAATAAATAAGTGAACAAACATGTAATTACAAATCACAGTAAATGTTATGAATATGCTGCACCAGTGATTGATGAGAAGGAAGGAGGAGCTGAGCTGATTCAGAATCTATGCTAATGATTTTGTTTGACTCTGGAGAAGTATCATGTAAGGCCTAAAGAAGAGGCCTTCACGTGCCAGCCAAAACAGAGTTTTAAGCAAAGAGAACAGCACGTGCCACTAAGAACTTTTTTTTTATTTGCAGTTTTTGGCCAGGGCTAGGTTTGAACCTGCCACCTCTGGCATATGGGCCAGCACCCTACTCCTTTGAGCCACAGGCGCTGCCCCCAGCCACTAAGAACTTTTTACTTCTGAGGAAGTAAAGTTGAATGTAGCTGGAGCATGACAAGAGGGAGAATAACAGGCAATGAGGTTGGAGGATTCTGCTCAGATCATCCTAAGGTTTTACTCCACATGTTAATAAACCATTAAACAATTTTAAGTAGAGAACTGGTATTTATATTTTTTAAAAGATCACTATAGCCGCAAAATACTACAGATCTAACCAGAACCCTGTATATACTAGGGAATCTTTAAACAGATGTGTATCTCTCAAAACCCATACATTAGGAACTAGCAATAAAACCAGTTAGGACAACCTAGGGCAGCTACATATAATATGTTTACCAGGCCCGCTCTGGTCACAGCACAGTCCTGACTTGCACTCTAAGAGATTCCCAGTTCTAAGAGATCCTAAATTTTTCCGAGCCTCTGAATGTTTGCACTGGCAACAATAACATAAAATACTTAAATGCTAACTGCTACTATGGAAAGTTGAACAACAGTGAAGAAAGTATGACTGCCTAGTCCACTGATTCCCAAACTAGGCTGCACATCAGAGGGGTAGCATATTAAAAACAGGTATTACAGAGTTCTATCCTTGCAAACACTGACATATTAGACGAGGGAATTCTGGCATTAATATTCTCAAATAGATCCTCAGATAAGTTTTTCAGTAACCCACTCTTTGAACTTTACTGTTCAGGTTTCCACAAGTTAAAAAATGAAGAGGTATGTTCAATTTTAAAACAAAACTCCAGAAATTAAAAGCAGCTATCTTACCTAGTGCAGTAGACATGAATAAACCCAAACAAAATGTATTTACACACTCAGAATGTTAGACTCATCAAAATCCTATTACAAACAGATTAAAGAAGAAAAAAATCCCAATGGCATTACTAGAAGCAAGCAGATAGAAACGCATCCCCTAGTTGTAGGACACCTTTATCTTTGCTAATTCAGGAAAAAAATATTTTAACTGTAAAACCTCACTATGCAAACTATAAAGGACAAGTAAACTTCAATTTCATTCTAACATTATAAAATTAACATTTCTAAGTGAATAGTTACTATGGGTTCTTATTTCACAGATACCACATTTCCCTATTTCACCATTTTACTTACAGTCAAAGCACTAAGATCTCCATTTAGTTGACTATCATCTCTAGACTTCACGTAACGACGATGGTTTTGATAGAAATTAGACAGTCCATAATACATAAACACATTGCCCTAGAGAAATAGAGAAAAAAAAAACTGTTACATACAAACTTATTTCATATATACATAAAAGCTATGTGATTTAGACTTTACTAGTTTACAATTTGTCATGACAGGTAGTGGGGTAAATTCTATCAGCACTTAGCAATCTAAAATGGTACAACTATAAATAAGATTAAAGGTATGTTACCAAAATGCAAGAGTAAATCCTGGAACCCTTAATTACTTCAGAGAAGTACTATTTACATTAAAAAGCAATCTTTTGCTTTTGCCTGACTGTGCCAGGCCAGTGACTCATACCTGTAATCCTGACATGTTTAGAGTCCAACCACAGTGGCAATCCCAGCACTTTGGTATGCCAAGGCCAGAAGAACGCCTGAGCCCAGCAGTAAGAGACTAGCCCAAACAAGAGCTAGACCCCACCTCCAAAGTAAGTAGAAAAATTAGCCAGGCACAGTGGCATGTGCCATAATACCAGCTATTCAGGAGGCTGAGGCACAAGCTAGAGATTGCAGGGAGCTATGATGATGCCACTGCACTTTAGCCCAGGAAACAGAGCAAGACCCTGAACAAAACAAAAACAAAAATCTTCACAGAATGTATTAGCCTATTATGACCTATTTTAATTTCGAATTTCCATCAAAGTAGCACCAACTTTTCAGAGAGATAATGGTCGAACTTTCATTATTTTTCCAAGTAAATTCTGAAACTGAACTGGGATATAATAAATTTCTCAATAGGACACTACATAATATTAGCAATTAAACTAGTAATCAGTAAAGTAAGGTAATAAGTCATCTTCTAATCATCAAGAAAAGTATTTATTTAGTGGAGCCAATGTCAAAATAACTTAGGAAAAAAAGGTCATCTACATACACACAATTATTTAGATGCTAAGAAGCCATTTTCTAACTAAAAATGTTTAGAGATGACAAAAACGTTAAGCTCTTCTCTCCTTTCTGGTTGTTACCTCTATTTTCTATATTCTTATCCTCAATTAATAGGATTTCAGTTAACATTGTATAAGTATGCTTTGTTTGACTTACAAACTTCACATACGGTATAATTTATTTAAAACTTGATTTTCAAATGTCAAACCATGCAAAATTTCCCACTCTATAGGAAGAAAATATTTACATGAAAACCTTCTTAGGGAGGGCAGGAGTATCAAAATTATATCAAGCAGAAACAATGAATATGCTTTTTTAAAAAATATTTATCTCAATTTAAGATTCAACATGCTAAATTCAATTTGCAAAATCAAAAACAGATCCTTTCTATTAATTCTCAGTTAAAATAACCTATGTGAAATTCCCTGAAAAGGCTTTAGTCCATTTCAAAGTCTGGGCTTATGAAGAAACACAAAACTCACAAGAAAATAAATCTGGGATTGATCACCTCTACAGAAAGGAATTTCTGAAATAATTTCTATGGCAGAGGAGACTAACAGAGCTTCTAAATCACTATAAATATCTCATTAATTCTGCCCTTTTTGATAATAGCAAAACTTATTGCATCTTTAGAGTTTGCCATCACATTGAAAAACAATGGACTTTTAAAGACGCTTTAAATTTTTATTTTATCTCTGCTAGAATAAAGTTAAATAATTAAATTTCTGCCTTTTACCACATTTGTTTCCATGTTTTTTTCAAATGTGACATCCTGTCCTTCATCTCAGTGCAAGAGTACCTATGACCACTAGATGGCAACCATTTACCAGACTGTAACAGTCCTCACTACCTTTAAAAAATGTGAACAGTATTAAGAAAAGATGTAACTGTTTTACAATAACAAATAAGTGAGACGATGGATGTGTTAATCAGTTCAATGTAAGCATTTCACATTGTATACCAAATCAGTACACTGTACCCCATAAATGCATCACTGTACAGTTATGAATTTATTTAAAAAAAAAAAGAAAAAAGAATAAAATGCGAAGACTAGATGTAAATCTAAAAAGTTGGTGTGTATTATAGCAGTTTTGCTCCCCGAAGAACAATTTTCAGGTAGGGTACAAAATGGCCTTCCCATGCCTATTCTGAATCTTCATGTCCTTTAGCACATGCTCAGTTACCAAGAATGGCAGGTCAGTGTGAACACACAAGGCACCCATTCTCACTATTTATCAAAAAAGTAAGATTTTAGTAAGTGCTTACATTTTTTATAATTCTTCATAGATTATAAAAATTCAATTAAATGATAAGAAAATTATTTATTTTCTAATGTAAAACTTATGTTAGTATTTTAAGTATGCAAAACAATTTGAAGAGTATCTTTAAAAATACAAATATATATAAAGTTGATATAAACTTATGTTTACAATTATAAAATTTTCCAGTGAAAAGATAAAATATGTCTTCAATTTTATTTAAGTATTATCTAAATTATTCAAATAAATATACTGAATTTCCAGACCACAAAGTGCAACAGTCAAACAGAAAAAGATCTTCCTCAAACGTGTATGGATTCAAGCAAATTAAAGTGACTTCTGTACAACAGGAAAATACCAAGTAAAAAATGTTTAGTACAATGTCAGTATTTTCAAAAGCATGTTTTTTTCTAATATATCACTTGGAAACACAGACCTCAAATGACTCTTCCAGTGTGAAGTTAATGGTACAAACACAAGGTGTCACATCAGGAGACAAACACTTATGGCAGGGACTGGAAGGCTCGATTCCAGTATAATCAATCTGCAAAAAAAAAAATATAACTAAGCATTTCCTTGGAGAAACCAGATACCTTAAAACACTATGAAATACTTTGAATACTCAGAGATCTAAATATAGATCTACCATTTGATCCTGTAATTCCTCTGTTAGGTATATATCGAGAAGACCATAAATCACACTATAATACAGATATCTGTACCAGAATGTTCACTGCAGCCCAATTCACAATCGCTAGGTCATGGAAGAAGCCCAAGTGCCCATCGACCCATGAATGGATCAATAAATTGTGGTATATGTACACCATGGAATACTACACA
>CAUYQV010136084.1:0-46534 GCA_963574575.1 Galagoides demidoff | reverse complement strand
CCCCCGCCCTCCCTCCCTCCCTCCCTCCTTTCCTTCCTTCCTGCCTTCCTTCCTCCCTCCCTCCCTCCCTCCCTCCCTCCATCCTTTCCTCCCTCCTTCATTCCTTCCTCCCTTCCTTCCTTCCTTCCCTCCCTGACTCCTTTCCTCTACCTCCTAACTTCCTTACCTGCTTTCCCCCCCTCTGCCTCTCATCTGGGGCTATGAACTGATTTCTTTCCTCTCTTTTCCTGACGCCCCCCCCCCCCACCTTATCCTTTCATCTGCCACTTCTTTCCTGGAAAAGCTCTGAAGCCTGTGACACTTGAAAAACCCAAGGGAAGCGGGAAGGAGCCAGTGTCAACTGAGCACCTTTTATATGCCAAGAACAGTGCTAGGAACTCTACGTGTATCACTTCATTTAATTTTTAAATCATCCCAAGGAGGAAGGTATTAGTGTCCCATCTTATAAATGAGGGTCAGAGCAGTTCAAAGCCACCCAGTGTGATACTGTGGCAGAGCCAGAGACCTCTCCAAAAGAATGGGACTATAGCAGTGGAAGCTCAGGCATTCTGATGAGGCATTGGGAGAGAGCTTTTGGTGCCAGGAGACCTTCCAGGACCACTAATATTATGCCCTGGTAGTGCTGCCCCTGTCCCTTCTGCCCTGGATCAGAGATGTCTAATGCACAGCCCTGCTCTGAGCCTGGAGTAGACTCTGTGATCTCCCTGGGTCAGATGGTGCTCCAGGAAGGCAGAGAGTACATCTGACTCCCGTGGGGCTACAGAGGGAGTGCTGGAGCCAGGGAAGCAACAAGGCGGAGGCCAGATCTCCAGAGACGTCTGGCAGGGCTCGGTGGGGATCCCTGGGAGGTTCTAAGACTTTGTTTTCCCAGCCCCTCCTTTTGCCATCAGACCCCATTTGGATCTATCTGACCAAGTCCCCAGTCCTCTCCTGCCCCAGTCAGTGCCCTGGGCCAAGACAGTTAAGCTCTATTCTGGGCCTCACCATGGCAAGTGGAATCAGCACGTCCTACCCAGGTGAGACAGCACCCCTGTCCCTGGGCTCTGCATCAAAGGGTCTGCAGTCAGCAGCAAGTTGCTTTTGAAAGAGTAGAGAAACAAAATGTGTAAGATTGCAACTTTTAATTTAAAATGCTGTGCCCTCTGCCTTTGGATGTCAAGAGGGATCTTGAGTGACATTTGTGGAGCTGCGGGGGCGAGCGTGCGAGGTCAAGCACACTCATTAGCCATGCTTGGAGGCAGTGTGGAGGGAGAGGAGGATGCAGCGGTTCCACTCTCTGGGTCTCCCCTGCCAGGAGGGAAGCAGAGCTTGGATTCAACTCGGCATCCCCTGAAGCTTGGATTCAACTCTGGCATCCCCAGAGCCACGTGCAGAGAGGGCCCTACAGGGGCCATGGCGGGGCAGCAGGAGGAACCCAGAAAAGCCACGCTGCCTTCCAGACAGCTTGGTCTGCTAAGGAGGGGAGGCCCAGGGATGGTTCCTTTAGATACCACCTGTGTGATAATATCTCTGCTTGGAGCAAAGTAGGTCCAGGCTGCCAGGAATCTTATCTCAAAAGATGTCCAGATGTCACGTGACATTCCCTAACCCAGGGACCTCAGAATCTATGTGTGTGTGTACACTTGGGAGGGTGGTGGTCCATGGCACTGAACTATTGAATGTTTTGAAATTCTCAGAGGGGTCCGTTCATTTATTTAAAATGCATTTGCTGAGGAGTTATCACATACCTGGCGCTATTCTAGGCACTGAGGAGACAGCAGTAAACAAAGCAAAGATGGGGTCTTGCTACATTGCCCAGGCTGGTCTTGAACTCCTGGCCTACCACCTGGGGCTCCCAAATGGCTGTTTGTGCTGTGATCTGGCAGGAAGGTAATGAAGGTGTAAATGAACACATCGGTACCCCATTAGGTGTTTCTCTGGGCCGTGAAGACTAACACCTGGGAAGCAGAACAGAGGGGGTGGACAATTGTGCTGCTGGGTGCATGACTCTAAAACCATCAGGAGCCCTTGGTTTAGACAGTAAGTGGGTCCCAGTCACTGTGTGATGAGTGTCCCTGGATCTGGGGCACCTTGCAGAACAGGGTCTGGATGTGAGCCGGATGCTTGCAGATGCCAAGCCCTCTGGTGACGGAAATGGACCCTGGAAAGAGAGTGGCCCAGTGACCCTTTCTTCTTTTCCTCCCTACACTTAGCCTGGCACCCTGCTCCTGATGAGAGCAGTGGGAGCTGGCTCTGCCAGGGCCATCTGAGTAGAGCTCTGTGCAGAAGCACCTGGCTTCCGTCAGCTGACCTGGGTCAGTCTGCCTCGTCCCCTCCTTAGAGGTGTCCTGGGTGGACATGTCAAGTATGAAGCACCTAACATTGTGTCTGGCTCACGGTGGCTGCTCCATGCAGAGTGCCCTCCTCCTTTGCCCTGTTAGGGACACTCAAAGATGAAGAGCGTGGAGTCCTCCAAGTGTGCTAGTGTGGAAGGGGCTGGGAAGCTCCAGTTCTAAGAAGAGCCCTCCTTGGAGAAGCTCCATCCACTCTCTGGGACTTGATGGTTCACTGTGCAATGCAGGAGTCAAATCCTGACACGGGCCTCACTGTCCCGTCTGTTTTCAAGTTCACACCACAAATATACTCCTGAGGGCTGCTCTGTGCTGAGCGGCACTCAGCCCCCAACCTTGGGATGTTCACAGCCCAGTGCAGAAATGTGCCAGCAAAGGGGCTCTGCCACATCCCGCAAGTGACTCAAACTTCCCTAGGTCTCAGTTTCCTCATCCGTACAGTGGGGATCATCAGAATACCCTCTGGGGCTTTGGCAAGGATTGAACAAGTTAGAGAGCAGGTGGAACAGCACTCAGTAAACCTGCTCCTTGGGGACAAACAGCCTGACTTGCTCGTGTCTGTCCTCACTGCCTGTTCCCATGCTTGGCTCAGAGAAAAAAGGCAGAATGAAGAAACAGTGGAGGGGGGAATTCTCTTCTGCATGCTGCGTTATCAGTTTCTGGAGCCGTGCGAGATTTGTGTGAGCCCATGTGACCACCAGACAGTTCTTGCAGGCTGCTATAAAGCTATCGCCAACACCTGTCCCTACGAGCCACCGCATTGTGTATTGGAGCTTTGATATACGGGGGATGTTTGCCAAGGGAGAGAAATGTTATTGGACATTTTTCGTGGTTGTAAAGATTACTTCTTGATGAAAACACACACAAAGAAAGACTTACAAGCTGCCCTTAAGGTAGGCAAATGAATGATGTGTGTTTACAGCAGCCAAGCCATTGCTCAGGGCTGTCAGCTCCGTGGATGCCTTGCAGGGGGCAGAGGCAGAAAGAGGGAGTGGCTCGCACTGCCACATGCCTGAGCAGTGGGCAGTTTGCTAAACCTGCATCAGTCCATTACTCGGATTCATCCCTTGGCTCTGCTCACTCCTCTCAGCTTGATACCTTTTTCGTGTAAGAGACCTAAGCCTTATCCCTGAGCTCTGTGCTGGTCACTTCTCCCTCCCTACACTATAGGAGGCCTTGTTGGAGTAGGGACTCGGGCCCTTTCCATGTAGGAGTCCAAATTCTAAGTCCCACAGGGCAGGGAACATGGTCATTCCTCTAAGCCTCCTCAGCCCCAAGCATCATCCCTGACATGGGACAGGCAGGTGAGGAGGAGAAGTCAAGGATGAAAGCACAGGCTGCCTCCTCCACTGACCTGGGACACCCCCACCCCATCCCTGGCCTGCCGGAGCCTGGGGCAGTTCATGGAGGGAATGGATACTTGAAGGAAGGAGAGAGTAGAGAGGCTCAGCTTTGGCCTCCTTGCTGACCCGTCCGTCCCCTATACCATTTCGACCCTGCCTCCTCTCCAGGAGGCCCCTTTGGCTTCCCCAGTGGGCAGGCTCCTCCCCTTGGCTGGCTGCACTGCTTTTCCCTGAGTCTGCTTCCTGGCATGGAGTGTTCTTCCTGCTGCACAGACGTCTTGGGGCCGTGCCAGGGTGCTGGGCAACAGGCCCAGAGCCTCCTAAGGCAGATAGTATGGGCAGAGTGGGGTCCTAGTGAGGTTGGATTCTGACTGTGCTGGGCCTGGCATCTGCTTGAGAAGGGGGTTAGAGGCAGGCAGGGCCTGGGTTGGAGGCAGAGATTGACTTACAGCTGTGCAACCTTGGATGGATAGCTTAACTTCTCTGAGCTTTCCTCTTCTCTTAGTCTGCGAGGGAGAAACCTATAGTCTTTTAGCGGTGGGACCTGCCCTATGCTGGGCCTTGCAGAAACATCAGTAGAGGTGTCAGCAGCCCTCATGCGGGTCACGGTATGCGTGTTAGATTCCTGCTATAATTAATCTCTCCAAAGTGATGTTCGGTGGACCTGGTTCATCACTCTCAGCAAATTCGGCTGAGTCAAAGGGAGAGCAAGGAACTGGGGGAGTGGATAATGAGACAGATGGGGGTTCAAAGTAGCAGAATAGAAGCAAAGTCTTTATTTAAGTAAAGAAATAGAGTAAAGGAAAGCAGAGATAAGCATAGACTTTTCCAAAGAGGGGAAAGGGTCCCCCTTGGGAGCTAGAGGATGTACAAAGGCAATACATCAATATTACTGTTTCAATAATTTTTGTTTGTTTTGTATCGATAACTATTACCTGTTATTTTACTAGTGATGCAGCATCTATCAGTCTTGGGATGTTCCTGGCAGCCAGGGTGTGTATGCCCTGTTCTGTGCTGGGATCCTTATCTTTGTTTTATGAGGGAATCATTCATGGGCTAGAGGTCATGGGTCATAGGCTAGAAGTTACATTTCACAGAAACAGCACATACTTGGTTAACTAGGTCACACTTACCCCTCATTTCTTGTTTTGCTTCAGGGCCTTTTCCAAATTTGTCCAGAAGGCCATAATTCTCTCCCACCTCCCTATAGCCCCTTTGACCACCTTCCATCCCTAAACAAAACTATACATCAAATAATTATCATATGAGTGTGCTGATGTGGACCCTGGCAGCTCCAGTCATGGAGAGCCTCTGTGCTGGGAAGGGGCTAAGGGGCCTGGCTTAGCTTTGGGGGGCAGCCAGGGCTGGGTCACACATCCTTTTTCTCAAGCCTTGTCAGTCCCACCGCCCCATCTGCTGTCCAGAAGTCCCCAGGATGTCCCTTTCTGCAGCCTCCCCTTGCCCCTTCCCCCAGCCCCTGCCCCTGGCTGGTAGGATCCATAGTAGTGCTCCTCCTTCCCAGCCAGAATCCTGGGGGACTGGCCTCCTGCAGGAGTATTGGGGATGGAAATATTAGTATTATCAATGTTTGCCTCTTGGGCTGGGGGCATCAAGCTGGGATTTGGTCAGTTGCACTCCCTCTGTCAAACCCCCCACCCCAAGTTCTCCATCACCTCTTTGGAAGCCTTACAGGAATAGATCTTGTCATCAGACCTCTCTGAGGAGCCAGGTGGGAGGGGGAGGAGGGGTGGAATCCCGATGGTTCCTTGGGAACACTCTCCCCCAGTCCCCTCCCCAAACAGGGTCCCCCCAACCCTGCTGAAGGAACTTGAACTAATCTCACTTGCCAAAGCTTCCCAAAAAGGCAAAGAAGCAATCAGCTGCTGGCTGCTGGGCTCCACAGGGAAACCACCCTCCATCCTGGTTTCCCAAGGCTGAGACTCCCAGAGCTGGGGGTTCTGCCCATGCACAACACAGAAAGGACACCAGAATGTATCTGGCTTTGCACCAAAGCCTTGCTAGTTCCCAGGCTCTGCAGATCCCTCAGCCCAGGAGTAGTGTCCAGGCTGGGCCAGGCAGCTGCCCCGTCTGCAAGGGTGGAGGAAGATTGGTCATCAATGCCCATTTCCATGAGGTAGCCTGCGCTGGCTGCCCCATGCACGCGGGACACTCCCGCCAGCCTCAGCGATTCAACTCTAGAGGTCACGGCTAATGTAGCCCAGGTGGGGCCTCCAAGGAGGATAAAGCCTGGTGTTCATCCACCGCACGTTAATCATGAGTCCTGCTCTCTGGGAAGGTGTCCTTGTCTGGCAGGAGCCTTGAAGGAGAACCTCTTAACTGCCAGCGACTTCCCACTGGTCCCCGCAGACACCACAAGGGCCGCCATAATGATGATGATAATGGTTCTGATAATGATCGGCGCTCTCATTTGCACAGTGTTTATGTTGTGCCAGGCCCTGTGCTCAGCTCTTCACATTCATTGCCCCAATTAATCCTCCCAGCAGCCTGACTGTTATCGCCCTGATTTTACTGACGAGGAAACTGAGGCGGAGAGGATTAGGCAGGGCTGCTGACGGCTGGTTGAGGAGGAAGGCAGTGGGCAGCGTGGGTTTTGCTAAACAGAGCATGCATTTTGCAGTTGCACAGATGTGCGTTTGCCACTTACCATGTAGTGACCTGGGAAGTCACCTCCCTGCTCTGAGTCTCAGGGAGGCAGGAGAGAGTGAATGAACATATATGGACGTGTGGGTCCCTGGGTACCCCACCCTGGGGAGCCTGCCCTGTCTCTGCCTGCCCTGTCTCCATACACACCTGGACTCATAGCCCCTGAAGGCTGGGGCTATGCCTCAGAGGAAGCCACGTTCCCTCTGGGGAAGGCCCAGCTGGCAGGCAGGGCTGCTGGGGTTGAGTGTGCATCTGATCTCCTCTGCCAGGGAGGGCAGGGCACAGGAACATGCCTGGTAAGCTCCTGTGTACCCAGGCCTGAGCTGCGTCTTGGATGTTGCTCTGTGATTCCACAAAGCTGGCCTCACTTCACAAGGCAGAGAGGATGGGTGAGATGTGGAACGCTGGGATCAAAGACCTACTCCCACAGGGCAGGTGGGAGGGAGGCCTGAGCCTGGGCAGCACCTCCACCATTGGACCTGCCTTTGGCTGGAGAGCCTGGGGCAGGAGCTGAAATCCATCTACCTTTCATCACCATCTGAAGCAAACACGCTCACTCGTGCACCTTTATCTAAGGGGCCAGCACAGGACAGTGGGTAAGAGGATGGGCTTTGCAGACAGACGGACTTGGCTTTGAATCTCTGTCTTTTCATGAATTTTCAGCACGATCTTGGGAAAGTCACTTATCACCCAAGACCTCCACTTTCCTGTGTATAAAATGGAAGTAACGATACTTAATACAAGCTTGCCCATTGGGTCAGAGGAGGTAGTATTATGCATCACCCAGCACAATATCTATACCCATAAATGCTCAAGAAATGATTTCAAAATCTCTGTCTATGGCTCTGTCTAGTAGAAATATGATGCAAACCCCAATGTGAACCACAGATTTCATTTTAAATTTCTAGTAGCTATGTTAAAGGAATACAAAGGAACCAAATAAAAAGAAATCAAATAGTAATATGCTTTACGTAACCTCATATATTCAAAGTATCATTAAACACGCAATCCACGCAAGATATGGTATTTTACATTCTTTCATACTGCCTTTGGAATTGGGTGTGTCTGTTACACTCACAGCACATTTCAATTCTGAGCAGCCGCCTCTAAGTGTGAGCATTCCCCGGGGCTTGGTCCCTGCCTTCCTTGACCCCATGCTCTTTCTCCTATGATCTCACTGACTCCCATCCTTTCAGTTATTGCTCCTAAGAGAATGATGTCAGGAGTGACTTACAGGACCTAATCTGGGGAGCTAGAAAACAGACAGGATGTGCCCAGAACAGACCCAGGGAGGCATGTGGCTAAGGGTGAGGGTCAGCAGAGGCCTGACAAGATGGCATCAGGGTGGCAATGCCCCGGAAGAAGCTTGAGGGTGTTAGATCCTTATTGTTCCATCTGTGTACAGATAATCACAATTATAAAATGATCACCAACTTGGCAGCCTAAAACAACACGTTTGTCATCTCAGTTTCTCTGGGTCAGGAGTCCGGGCACCGCCTCTCTGGGTCCTCTGCTCAGGGTCTCTCAAGGCAGCAATCAAGTGTTGGCTCTGCTCATTCTCAGCCGGAAGAGGAGTCCAATTCCAAGCTCCTTTGAGTTACTGGCAGCTGGGTGTCAGGTTCCAGCTCCAACTTCAGTGCCTCATCGCACAAGCTTCTCCAGCATGACCCTTTCCTTCATCAAGCCTGCATGAAAAGTCTATCCCCAGTCTGCTCAAACAGTCTTACATAATGTGATGTAATCACACACAGGGTATCTCTTCCCCTTTGCCATGTTCTCTTGGTTGGAAGCAAGCTTCAGGCCCCACACTTGCAGGGATGGGATTACATAAGGCATGGTCACCAGAAAGTAGAGTTGTTGGATGTCACCTTGCCATCTGTCTGCCACTGAAGATTTATTCTAAACTGTACAGATGAATAGGAAGAAGACAGTGGGCTTAAGACTCACTCCACCTCCCATTTGAGTTTTCAGTGAAGGAAAGTTGAAATGCAAAGATAATTCACCAATAGGGATCAAAGAACCAGCTTGATTCATTTCCAGACAAGCTTGCCAGAGTGTGGGAGTTTGATAAGGGCTAAACTGGAGAATGGGCAGGGCTTCCCATCTTTCTCCCAGAGAGAAGACAGCCAGGCCTGCGGGGCAAGGCTGCCCAGCTTTACCCACCTGACCATGCAGGGGAAAAATTGGCCACCTGGAGAGAATGGTGTGTTTTCTCCTAGGAGGCGGATGAAGATGGAGCAAAATGCAAGATGTGGCCCCTTTTCCTGTTAGTGTGGTGACCCTGCTCCTAGTAAAATATACCTGCTGGATAACAGGTTCTCAATAATCAGTTGCTACTCCTCTTTTCCTGAGAAGGAACAAATAAGGGCGGCCACAGGAAGGAAAAATAGAAGCCAGAGAGGATCCTCTCCTGTATGGATGGGAGATAAGGGCTCCCCTCAACACACATAAAAGGAATTTTCAATTATGTTGGAGTAGGAAGAAGGGCAAGGCCCACTGCTGGGCAATAAATAATCCCTCTCATGTGCACTGGATTTTATAGACTCCCAGACCCTTTTGTGTCCAACTGACCTATGGAGTCATTATACCAACAGCGGTCAGGGCAAAGGTTTAGAAATGAGAAAGCTGGAGCTCTGGACATCAGGTGACCTCACTGTCAAGTTGCAGAGCTAGACCTTGTTTCTGAGTCTCCCGGCTCCCCAGCTGGTCCATATTATTCTGGTCACAGAATAGAAGGAATACACAACAATTTGACCCCCTTCTTACTTCCATATGCTCTTACATTTTATACCCACCTCATGGAAAATTTAGCAAGAGTACCAAATCAGTAGCTGGAGAACATGTAGGGGCCAGATCAACATAGGCACACTAAGAACATGTCCCATCAAACTTCCCTTCCTCGTAATAGTTAGCCGAAGCGTGACAAAAAAGTCATGGAGGTGGGCTGGGCATGATGGCTCACACTGGTAATCCTAGTACTCTGGGAAGCCGAGGCAGGTGGATTGCTTGAGCTCAGGAGTTCAAGACCAGCCTGAGCAAGAGCGAGACTCTGTCTCTACTAAAAATGGAAAAATTAACCAGGCATTATGGTGAGAGCCCTGTAGTCCCAGCTACTTGGGAGGCTGAGGCAAGAGGATCACTTGAGCCCAAGAGGTAGGAGGTTGCCTTGATCTATGACACCACAGGGCTCTACCCAGGGTGACAGAGTGAGACTCTGTCTCATACATAAATAAATAAGGTGGGATGCTTTAGCAAGGAAGATATCTCATCTGTGATGTCTGACCTCCTCGTGGATAACTGTCCAGGGAAGCCATGGCTCCTTCTGAGTTTCCATCATTCTTGAGGGTGGAGTTCTCCAGATCATACTGCTGCATGAAGGTCCTCCTTCATGGACTGAAGGTTTCAAAGTGCAACAGAAGTGAAGCAGGGAGTGTGACCGGGGCTTTTGTCGGAGACCCATTGCCCTAAGTCAGGCATTAGCACTGGGATATCTGAAATCCATTGGCCCAGTCTCATTGGGAAGGCCCTATGAGCCATTGCCTCCCACATGGGATCCCTGCCTTCCTGCTTATAAAGAGTTCATGTACTTTCCTCTTGTGATACCTCTAGAATACCCACTGAGTGACCTTCATGGGCCTTTGGCTGGGATTTGACTTGGGGAGTCAAGAGAGGAGGAAGTGGGATCACTATAGAAAGAGAAAGAAGTCAATAGAAGGTATGGGGTCAAGAGTGTGTGCACTTGAGCCTGAGTTCACCTGTGGATGCAGGTGTGTTGAGCGAGTACACAAGAGTCTACATGGGAACCTGTTCACACTAGCGTGTGGGAGTCTACCTGTGTGTGTAGATCCTTGAAATTCAAGTACAGCACATCGAAGAACAAGACATTCCCAAATACTCAAATACCTTTATAGAATATTTCCCCCGTTAAAAAATCAGTAAAGGGTGTACTTGAGAAAAATGTTTTGGCGACCCCATCAGACCTTTAACGATTCCATAAATATGAGATCAAAGCCATTTATAAAATATTAAAATCAATTCTTCACTAAAATAAACTCCCCTGTACGTTGCCTCACATCATTATGACTAACGCATTCATGCAGAGTTTTAAGCAAAGCTTCTAAGCCGAAATTGAACCAGGATGAATAATAATGCCACGCCCCGATTAACTTCTGCAGCAAGGGAAAACCCTTTGCAAAATGTTTAAACCTTTCCTTACGCTTAAAGGTCAGTCCTGCCGCCACAGGCCTCGACAGCTTCTGCCACCTGGCGCTTTATGGAAGTGTTTACGCAGCTCCCAGCTGTATCCCAAGTTCATTGCCACGGAGACTGGTGGGTTTCCTGGGTATAGACTCACAACACTCTCGACTGCCTTTTTAGCTGTCACCGAAGTATTCATTCCCACTCAATGAGCAATTTTTGCCCCGGCTGAAGCACTTATTGAAATGCTTTCATAAATCATCTTTTTCTTGTTTCCAAACAGTCACAAATCAGAGCCAACGTCAAATTCGGCATCCACTCCTTAATTCACCCACAGCTTCTATTTTTCCAGCTCAGAACCATTACTTTCTTAGACTCTCTCTCGCTTACTTTTCACTTCTATTACCACCCTGGGCAGTTAGCTCTATTCGGGGAAATGATTTTTTCACAATAAAATAAAGATTTTCATCACTTTACTGGAGTTGCCACATAAGTCCCAAACAAACCCCCTTAGAATCAGAGAGATGCCTGGGGTGGGCCAGGTTTTCTCACCAGCGTGTGCCAGCCTCCTGGTACATGAAATTTACAGTTAGGACTCAGCATGGCTGGGAATTATTACTGGGCCAACGATTCACTTTATATAGACCAGGCCTTCAAGGATTTGCCACCATAAAAACGGAAAATTTCTATGGCTGCTTCCTAGCACTGTGGGAGGCTGAGGCAGGTGTATTACTTGAGTTCATGAGTTCAAGACCAGTCGGAGCAAGAGTGAGGACTGTCCCTTCCCCCACCACCCTGTCTCTAAAAATAGCTGGACGTTGTGGCAGGCACCTATAGCCCCAGCTACTCAGGAGGCTGAGGCAAGAGAATCACTTTTGCCTAAGAGTTTGAGGTTGCTGTGAGCTATGACTCCACCATGCTCTACCCAAGGTGACAAAGTGAGACTCTGTCTCCAAAACATAAATAAGTAAAAAATAAAGAAATAATTTCTATGGCTGCTGCTAGGGATATGCAGGTGGGACTAAAGTTGGCTTGGAAATGGCTCAAGAAGGGTTCCTGGTGGGTGGGCTGGCTGGAGTCTGGGGTCAGGACCAGAAGCCTGAGGCTAGACTTTTCAGACCAGGGAACTCCCTGAAGATTCAGAGAGCCACATAGGGTTCCTGTCCCATAAGATTCAGATCTTGTGTCATTTCATCCTGGAAGGCATCTCTGACTTACCCCCTTTGTCTCCTCAAAGCAGGTGGGCTCCTTCTAAGTTCATACCATTCCACTTTGTGCCTCAGCCGCGGGACTCAGCCCTCTGTGCTGGTCTTCACTTTCTCCTGGAGGCCTCCTGCATTAGATGGGACCTTCCCAAGGTGGGCACTGTCCTCACTGTCCCCCTCATTCATCCTCCTGCCACGTGGTTCATTGAAAGGATGTGCCCTTTATGTAGCTATCTGCATTCAGGGCCAGGTTCGTGGGCATAGGGGTATGTGGTCTCACCAGGCACCAAGGGTCCACACATAGCATCATGTTCTGCACCTGCCATCTTGAAATTCACAACCAATTTTTTGAACAAGGGGCCCTGTGTTTGTTTTCATTAGGTACTGGGCCTTGCAAATTACATAGCTGTTCCTGACTGCATTTCGTAATCTAGCAGACAAGACGTGTTTGTAGGGGATTGTTGTACCTAGAGGTCTGATGTCAAGGACCACAGCTATGGGCACTTTCTGATGGCACCCAGCATCCTCTGAGGCACACGGGCATCCCTTACCCTTGGCTTTGGCTGGTGCAAGCTGAAAATAAGGAGAGGGTAACCTGCACCCAAGAAGAACCCTCAACAGGAACCTCAGCCCGCATGGAGGTGGTGTGTTGATGGTGCTAAGTACGGCCTGCAGTTGTCCCTTTGCATAATTTCAAAGCCAGACAGACATAAAGCCAGGAATGACAGGCTTGGGTGAGGCCTCACCAGTCAGGGAGGCGATAGTGCCAGAAGTCAGAGGTCCTTATTAGCCCTCATCCTAATGAGGCTCTCTGTGGGAAGCAGGAAGTAGGAGGGTCTTAGCAACATGGCCACTAAGAAAAGGATGAACAGCAAGAAGAATTCTAGCTCCACCCTGAGTGACTTTGATTCCAGCTCCATGAGGTTTACCAAGGGGAAAGCTTGCGGAACAGAGGTGATCCAGGGGAACAGAGGGAGTGCAGGTGCCTGACCCAAGCAGCCCTCTGTACCGGGGACTTTCCCTGTGCCACTTGTCACAGTGCTCACCCCTTCACATGTAAGCTTGCCTTCAGCCCCCCAACAATCCTGGGAAGGAGGACTTATGAGCATCGTTGTTTCACAAATGAGGACACTGAGCACGAAGGGGTCCAATGACTCATCCGAGGTCCCCTGTGCGGTTAGGTATAGATCTAGGATATAAACCTGGTGTTGAAACCTGCACTCTCAGCGCCGCAGCTCCCTGCCCCTGACCCTCCCAGGGTCTGGGAGGAAGGGCTTCGCGTGAGGGGAGGGGGTCACGCACCCATATCCCAGGACAGGCCAGAGGGAGAGAAGAGACTTGGCGTCCTCCTTGTCAGGAATAAAAACAGAAAAGCAGAAGCCTTGATGGGATTGCGGGGTGGGCAGGGTGAGTCCTGGAATTATCTTAAAAGGCATCAGGAACCTGGAATGGGAGAACCTTAAGGATTCTAGAACCTCCACGACTGCCCGACTCCACTTGCTTGTTTTTCTTTCCTTTATCCAACAGTTAACCTCCCAGGAGCCTGACATGTGCCATCACATTTTACTAGGGACTGGGAGTGCAGGGATTAAAGAGAATGACAAGTATGGCTGAGGGCTGAGCACGCCCCAGGGCTTGGTTTAGACCCATTCTCTGCACTCCTTTCTTCAGAGCAGCCCGTGAGGCAGGGGCGGTTCTTGTCACCCCCACGTTACAGGACACGGAGAGGGCGAATCCCACACCTGGAAGTGGAGGAACTGGGATTTGAACCGGGTGGTCTTGCTGCACAGCCTCCTATCACTCCACGGCACCACGTCCATCTCCAAGAACCTCCAGTGCACCTTAAAACTACCTGGGGAGTCTTTAATACTCCCGGTGTTCACCGAGACTCTCGTCCATGCTGGGTGAGAATACAGAATGGCACCAGCACTTTGGAAGAAAGCTGGGCAGTTTCTTAAAAAGTTAAACACACCCCGCCTACCATCTGACCCAGCCATTCCACTCCCTGGCGCTAACTACCCCAAAACAAATAAACACATATGTCCACGTGAAAACTTGTTCCCAAAGGTTTGCAGCAGTTTTATTTGTGAGAACCCCAAACTGGATATATGCACATGTCTGCCAGCAGGGGAATGAACAACCTAGTTGTGGTCCGTCCAGCCAGGCATACTCCTCAGCCACAAACAGGAATAGATGGGCAGCAACATGGATGAATGTCGAATGAATTGTCCTGGGTGGGAGAAGTCCAACAAAAATGAGTCTGTGCTGTATGATTGCATTCATATAAAATTACAGAAATTTTAAACTAATTGAGAAGCAGATTACTGGTTGCCTGGGGAGAGGGGATGGAGAGGATTGGAGAGAGGCGATGAGGGTCCCCTGGAAATACCCAGGAATGACTGATACTCTCCTTATCCTGATTGTGGTGATGGTTGAGAGAAGTAGACATAGGCTGAACTTTATCAGAGTGTGCTCTTTAAATACATGCAGTTCAAATAAACCAGGTGTCCTCAAATGATGGCCTGTAGGCCACATGCAGCCCGCCAAGGACATTTATCCGGCCCACCCGGTATTTTTGCCGCCACTGCCTGTCCTGCTTAGCAGCTGACTCATCCCGGACCTGCAGTCCGGCCCTCCAATGGTCTGAGGGACAGTGAACTGGCCCCCATGTTTAAAAAGTTTGAGGACCCCTGAAATAAACAGTATGTACTTTATATATATGTTCATAATAGTCCCCAAAGGCTGTAAAAAATATCTCCATGGTGAGACCTCACCTCAGACCAAGTATCAGGGTGTTTGAGGGTAGAACCCAGACATCAGTATTTTTTTAAAGTTCCCCCCTTTTTTTTTGGAGACAGAGTCTCAGTATGTTGCCCTCAGTAGAGTGCGGTGAACTCACAGCTCACAGTAATTTCAAACTCTTTGGCTTAAGCGATTCTCTTGCCTCAGCCTCCCAAGCAGCTGGGACTACAGGCACCTGCCACAATACCCGGTTACTTTTTTGTTGTAATTGTCATTGTTTTTTGGCAAGCCTAGGGTGGGTTCGAACCCTCTAGCTCTGGTGTATATGTCTGGCACCCTAGTCGCTGAGCTACAGGCGCCAAGCCTTAAGTTCCACCAGAGATTCCAATGGGCTATCAAGACCCAGAAGCACCAGTCAGTGGTGCATAAGTAGTTGGTCAGTGTTCAGTGTGGGTGAGGGGCTCCACAAGGGGAGGAAGGAAGGCCAGGGTTGCATTCAGGAGAACAGTGTGAAAGCCAGGGAGAGGAAGACAGGCTTCAGACAGCAGGATCTGTGCTTCTAGGCAGGTTCGCTGCCTCTTCATTCCTTCCTTTATGGACTCATTCATTCAGCAGCTAGCTACTCCCTGAGGACCAAATACACGCCAGGCCTTGTTCTGCACTCTGAGGATGAAACAGAAACCCCTTCCTTCATCGGCTTGCATTCTAGGGAAAATAAAGGGTAGTGTTGCTTATACTGTATGAACTGGGAGATGCTCATAAATGCTATGAAGAAACAAAAGTGGGGAACAGAGATGGGGAGAGAAGTGTCTGGGAGTAGGGCTTGTGATTTTAAACACTGTAGGGGCCAATCAGAAAGGATTTCACAGAGAAGCTGACATCTGAGGAATACCTGAAGGGGCTGAGGGAGTGAATCTTGCTGTATTTGGGGTCAGATCCTTCCAGGTAAAGGAAACTGCAAGTGCAAAGGCCCTGGGGCAAGAGCAGGGCAGGGTGGACGGGGGTAGTGGAGGGCCATAGAGAGAAGGGAGAGAACAGTTCATGTGAGGCCTCTCAGACCACTGAAGGGACGTTGCATATACTCTGAGTGAGAGGGAAGCTGTTGGAGCATTTGAGTACAGAAGTGGTAATAAATTTGTTCTCTTGAGGTTTCCTGTAAATCAGACATTTGTCAAGTGAATCCTGCTTCAGATCTTCTACGAGAACCCAGGCTGACCTAACAGTTCTTACAGGGAAGTGGCTGGTACACAAGTAGCACATGCTCTTCCCAAATTAAGTCTTTATGTGACCCCTCCCCAGCCGAATCCCAAGCCCTCCTGGATGAGAGCGCAAGCCCCTCAGACAGCAAGGCTGCCCACATCTGGAGCTCATTCCTCCTCCCCAGGGGCTGCATCCAGCTGGGTCCTCTCACCCCCATGAAGAGTGGATGAAGCTTACAAAGAGGGTAGCCTGCAAGGGAGATACCAATTGTGAGAGAGGCTGCTGGCCCTGCAGTCTGACACCTGAACGAAGGGTACTGAGCACCCTCTCTCTAGTCCAAACTGCATGAATTTGATGGAATGATTTCTATTCTTTCCAGCCTAAACAGCCACTGTACCATTTATTGAGTCCTTACTTGGTGCCAGGGTTTGTGATAGTATATATAATATTGAATAATATTGAATGAAATAAGCTATATTATATTATATATATATAATATAGCTTATTTCATTCTTTCAATATCCCCAAGTCCTAGTAACTCCCATCTCACCGATAACCCACCTAAGGATCAGAGAGGTACCGTGTATTTCTAAAATACATAGAACTAAAGAGGACACCCAGGTCTATCTGACTCCGGAACTGCACTTGGAACCATGACCTTGCCACTTTCTGAGACACTTGGTGCCCTTCACCTTCCAAACGGGGCAGGGCACACTAGGCCAGGAGATCCCTTTCCCAGCGAACACAGCTCCTCAGTCCTGGAGGGCACGATGGGACACTGATTGGCAGGCTGTGGGGAAGGGGTGGGGTTTGGGACCAGATTGGGCTTGAACAGGGGGAAGTGTCCAGCTTGGGCCCTCATGAGGGTGGCCGGCAACATCTAGTACAAAGCCTCCAACACCCCTGATGTACCTGCAGGGGAGTCCGGTGCAGTGCGTGAGAGCAAGCCAACAAGGCCCCTTGAGCCGTGGAGCTGAGGAGCCTTGGAGAGTGGGACTGCAGCCTGCGAGGAAGGGGTTGGCAGGGGAGGGGGCTGACGCCCTCCAACATGCTGATGAACTGGATTTAGTTTGAGGACTAGTACCGGCCAGGAACAGTAGGAGATGGAGTCAAGAACTGTGACCTGGGGTTGTCTGGGCCAACACAGGAACCATGAAAGAATGGGAGCCATGGCCCAGTTCAGACCCCACCTGCTTCCTGGACTGTCTCCTTGCAGTGCCTCACTAATGCCAGAGTCTCCTTCAAGCCAGGTATGTCTCCAACTGGGGGGTGCTTTCTAAAGATGACATGTATGTAGACTTTTGCTAAACTCTGAGAACAGAACACAAAACTCTCATCCTCCAGAGAAATCCTGTTTGCTGGGAAAAGAGATGTCTGACTCCTGAGCTTGGGAAGGTTGGCAAATTAGAGTCTCTGTTTTTATGGGAAATGCATCCAGTCAGTCCCTGGGGTCCCGCAGTGCCTAGCGCAGGCTTCCCCCATCTTCCTATAATTATTTCCTTACACATCTGTCTCCCGCATAAGACCATGGGCCCCTTGAAGGCAGGGTCTGTGTCTGACACTGATCTGTGTCCCTGTCCCCAATGGCTGGCCCAGGTTGCTCCATAGAGTTATAAATTCATGAATAATTAGGAAGAAACTGCTTCCAGAGAGCATCAAGGTTCCAAGTCAGTGGTCTGATAATGTCTGTGTGAGTGAATCTGGCTCCCATGGATTTGTGTGTTGAATAATTGAGTGAGGTGTGCCAGAGGCAGAGCAGATGTGAGGTTTTTTTTCAAACCTCTGACAAATGAAAGACAGTTTTCAATATAGAAGAGGTAGATGTGTGGCTGAACCCCATCCTGGGGGCTAATCCTCTGGGGATTCCTGGGAGGGAGGATGCTGACCTCACTACTTGAGGGCAGACAGCACAGCCCTGGGAGCACCTAGGAGGATGGAGTGGACAGGACTGGGGTAGGGCCATTACTGTGGGTCAACGCAACTCTTGAGACCCAGAGGGCTTGTCACATGGCACCAGGATTTGGAAAGGGGCTGAGAGTCAAGTTAGCAGACAAGCCTTCGTATGACATATGCCCATGCTGCTAGGATCCAGCATGAACAAGACAAAGTCAGTGCCCTTACAGAGGTTGACTTCTAGTGTGGAGACAGCCCGTAAACAAGTCAAACAAAAAATAATCTAACTTCAGATTAGCATAAGCTGCACACAGAAACAAAAGCAGGGTCAGGGAAATAGAGTGAGACTGGGCAGTCCAGGAGGGCTTCCTAGAGGAGGTGACACTTGAGGAGAGGGATGAAGGATATGAACCAGGAGCCTTGCAGACACCAACAAAGGGTGAGTTTGTGAGGTATGAGGAGCTGCCCAAAGGCCCGTATGGAAGGAGTCAAAGGAGCAAGCAGGATAACCCACAGTCCTGCTTTTCTTTGATCAAGGGTTTCCTGGGACATGGCACTTTCAGTACTAAACTTGGACGCTTCCCAGGCAAACTGAGTGAGGACAGGTGGGCAGGGTTGGAACATCCTGGGCCCCTCTGAGGTCATGGGAGGCTGTGTTCTACATTAAATGGAATGGAAGATAAGGGCTTGTTTTTGATTTAACCTTTTTGATATGTACCTATCTGTGCGAGCCTCCTCTGTGCCCGGCACTGTGCTGGACTTTTGTGCATGAAAGGCACACCCTCCCTGCTTTCGTGGGGTTTCAGGCTTTTGTGTTCACTCACATTGGCAATTATGCCAACAGTGTCACACGCTTCACCACATGCCTTCTCTGCAGCGTTTTCCCACTAGGCTCAGGGTAAACAAAAGAAAAGCATCCATGGTCATCAGAGCAGGTATTTTTCTTTTCGGTCTAGATCAACAGGACGCAATTTGCAGACCTCATTTCACTGTGAATGTGACCACGAGGGAAGCGTATGTTATTTGGTCCAGAAAATCTAGCGTTGGTTCAGTTTTGCTGGGCACTTACATCGGAAGGTCACAGACAGCAGAAGAGTTGAAATCAGTGGGTAGTTACAACGCAGCATGGGCAGGGCCACAGTAGCTATGTGGACAGGGAGGCCTGCTGCCCACAACGGTGAACATCTATTAAACACTAACTGTTTCCACTTTCGATGCTGCATAACAAATTGCCACAAACTTAGCAGCTTCGAACTTATTTATTATCTCAGGGTTTCTGTAGGTCAGAAGTCTAGGCAGGGCTTAGCTATTAATCGGTTCTCTTCTCAGGCTCTCACAAAGCTGTAATCCAGGGGTGGCTGAAGCTGGGGTGTTATCACAGGCTTGGGGTCTGTGACTGCTGGCAGAATTCATTTCTTGCAGCTGTACAACCTGCTGGCTTGCTTCTTCAAGGCAGCAGAAGAATCAGTACAGCTTTAAGTCTCTGACCTCTAAATCCTCGGGGCTCACCTGATTTGGCCGGGCTCACCCAGGATAATTTCCTTTTCCATTAACTCAAAGTCAGCTTATTGGGGGCCTTAATTACAACTGCAACAAATCCCTTCCCCTTTGCCATGCAACTTCATCATAGAGGTGACAGCTCACCATCTCCATGCGGCCCACCCACACCTGAGGGAGGGGATTCTGCAGGTGGGACCAAGGGGTGGGCTGCTTGGAGGCATTTTAGAATACTCCTTGTCACACTAACAAGGTAACAGGTGCTTTATATCCCAACTCATTTCATTCTCAGAACCATCCTCTGAGATAGATGCTGTTGTTGTCCTCACTTTCCAAGTGAGGAAACTGAGGCAGGGAGAAGGTAAATAATAAGCCCAAGGACCCACACCTGCCAAGAGAACCCAGTGCTTTGGCAAAGCACAGTCTCATGGAACGAGGATCCCTGTGGCAGTCGGGGAAGGAGGAGGGGAGGGGAGCCCACCAAAGTTCGCCTTGCTGTTTCATAAAGTGTTGCCATGGAAACCCTGCATGAAGTATCACTTAAAGAGCTGTTTGATTATTTTTCAGGGTGGCGTCTGCAGGCACCTAGCAGCAGCTCAGACACACACACACTGTGGCCAAGTTAATGGGTCTAGCGGCAGCACCACGCAGGAGATCTGGAAGGTCCATTGATAAAAGAATACGCTCACTGGCAGGATGAGGGCTCTGGTGGGCATCCCTGCTGCAGGGAACCCAGATCTGAGGACTGTTCAGGTGCTGATGGTCATGGTGCCGCAGGCGTCAGTCAGTCCAGGCCCCGAGAGCACTCTCTCCAGCTGCCTGCTCCATCTCCTCCCACTGGCCTATATCCCTGGCCTCAGCCCTGCTCATCCTTCACGAGCCTTCTCATGTCAATCTTGGTGTCTTTGCCTTATGGGGAGTGGGATAGGACTGTGTAGAATTCACGGGCATCAAGTCTGAACACATAGACCTATAAGGCGCCAAACCTGCTTACTCACCCTTGGATGAGTCCCAGCTCCCGTCGTGACACAGAAAGTCCTGGACACTTATTGATCTCATCCTAAATCTCGAAGCGAGGGATGGCCTTGCAGATCAATGCTGCAGGAGATGCAGGGTAATAATTATGATAGCAACGATGATCGTAATGACTGCCATCTAGTGTGACTTTCTGTCAAGCCCTGTGTAAAGTGCTTTCTATACATTATGTCTAACTGCTCATTTGTCAATTCATTCAACAAATATTTATTGAGCAGTGGTTCTGGGCCAGGTTCTGGGTCTGTACTGATAAATTGGTTCATTAGAGTCCCTGCCCATGTGGGGCCCACATTCCCCCATGTGGGGGAAATAGATAATAAATAGCTGATTGTGGTCTAAGTGTTGTGCACAGAATTAAAATAGAACATCCTTGGAGAGGGGACCTTTGGTATTCTTTGATGTGCATGGTAAGAGGAGGCCCCTCAGTGGAGGTGGTAGTTAAGCAGATGGTGAAGACAAAGCTGCCTGGAGAGAGGGCATGGTATATGCAAAGGCCCAGAGGTAGCTGGCTTGGTTTAGCCTGAGGAATAGGAAAAAGGGCTGTTGGGGCTGGAGCCTGGTGAGGAAGGCAGGGAGAGCACCAGTAGGGGCTGGGTAACGAGACTGCAGATCCCGGGAAGGAGGAGGGTGGGTTAATTTGAAGGGAGGGGACAGACATGCTGTGACTTGTGTTTTCAGAGATCCCTCTGGCTGCTGTGTGGGCCACAGTGGAATCAGGGAGTCTAGGCAATAGGCCTTTGCTGACACTGGGTGAAGGAGCCTGGGCCTCAGGCCAGGGAGTTAGCACCAGAGCTGGAGAGAAGTGCTCAGACTCAGATCCCATCAGCAGTGCTGGGGATGGTTTGGATGTGGGGTTGGGAAAAAGAGAGAGTTCTGGAACATTCCGGGTCTTTGGTCTGAGCAACAGGGTAGGTAGAGATTCCATCCTCACAGCAGCTCTGAGGCCCATTGTCTCCTGCATTGCATAACTTAAAAAGCAGACCCAGGCTGGGCCTGACCCCAGCTGCAGAGTAGATGGCCCTCAAGGACATTATGCTAAGTGAAAGAAGCCAGTCACAAAAGGACAGAGACTATATGATTCCACTTATAGGAAGCACTTACATTAGTTAAATTCATAGAGACAGAAAGTAGAATGGTGGTTGCCAGGGGCTGTGAGGAGAGAGAGATGGGACATTATTCTATTCAGTTTGCAAGATGAAAATAGTTTTGAGGATGGATGGCGGTGATGGTCGCCCAACAGTGTCAAAGTTCTTAATGCCTCTGCACTGTATATTTAAAAATGGTTCAGATGCTAAATTTTATGTTATGTGTTTTTTACCATAATTAAAAAAAAATCAGGGCCAAGATTTCATAGCTGGTAAGAGTCTAAGCGAGGTCTGAACCCAGATCTGGCATGTCTGACTGCTACACCGCCCTGGTTCTGGGGACACTGAGATGTCCTGGATGAGAGCTCTCCCACTGCATCAGCAGCAGGCAGGGGGCAGCTCTCACCTTTCAAAGGCCTGGGCACCGAAAGAGGACACCAAGCCCCTTTGTGTGATTGCTTTGGCACTGCAGGTGGGATGTTTGAATAGAGGGAAGAACAATGGAAACCACTTTATCTTGTCTAACAGAGTAGCCCTTTAGAAATGATGGTGATGGCGATGGGCATGGTGATGATAAGGATGACACGAACGTCAGCTCCCACACAGTGGCACGTGGGCACCAAGCCCTTCACACATGCCCTTTTGTCAATCCTCACTGTACCCCTCCGGTGCGGGTAGTTCCGTTATCCCCATTCTGCAGATGAGAAGACTGAGGCTAACTGACACTAAGAGACATGAGCAAGGCTTCCCTGGAGTAAGTGGAGTGAAGATTCCAGGCATGGTCTGCCTGCCTCCAGAGCCTGTGTGCCTTTCCAGGAATGGCCCGGGTTAAATGAGGAGACTAATTAAGGAGGTACAGCAGCGCCTCCCTCCTTGGTGTTCTAGTTTGGGGGCCAACCTGAAGGGACACCGAGTAATTATTTCCTGGAATGAGCATCCTCTGCGCAGGCCCCAGGATGCTCCACACTCAGCCTCCCGCGTGGAAGCTGACACCACATTTGCTTGGCGACAAGTCACAACAAAGCTCAGCACACTCCCACCCCGCACCGCTCAGGCACCTCATGGGGGAAAATAAGATAAAACAAAATCAAGCTGAGCTCCTGATCCACACTCCATCTCCGGCAGCTCCTTGATGATAAATAATTCTGGAATTGGAAATGAGGCAGGAAGGGGGTGGATGGAGACCTGGGCAGGGCGGCTCAGCAGCGAGTTTCCGCTCAGGACTGTCCTCTCTTCCTCCTTGGAGTGACTGAGACAGGGCCAAGGCTCTCCCTCCTCCTTTCAAAAAATATTATTCTTAATCATGGTATAATACACATCGCAAAATGCACCACCTTAACCATTTTTAAGTGTACAGCTCATAGGCATTAGGTACATCCACACTGCTGTGCAATCATCGTGCTATCCATCTCTAGACTTTCTCCTCTTCCCAAACTGGAGCTCTGTCCCCTTTAGTCTGTGCTATGACTCCCACTGCCCTGGCCCCCAGCCCCAGGGAACCTCTAGTTCTGCTTTCTGTCTCTATGAATCTGACTGCCATAGGCATTCACATCCCCGTATGTGGAATCATACAGTATTTGTTGTCTTGTGACTGCTTCATTTCACTTAACAGAGTTTTTCCAGTTTTTCCATGTTGGAGCACCTGTCAGAATTTCCTTCCTTTTTTCAGGCTGGATAGCATTCTGCCGTATGGACATACCATATTCTGTTTATCCATTCATCCGATGGGCAATGGGGCTGCTTCCACCTTTTGGCTGTTGTGAATGGTGCTGCTGTGCCTGGAATTCCCCCTCCTTGACCCCAGGCTTTACCATGACTGTGTGTGGTTGTGGGTATTTGGGTGGCCAGGCTTAAGTCCAGGAGTCCTCAAACTATGGCCTGCATGTGGCCCACTGCCGCCGCTGCCTGTCCTGCTTAGCAGCCAACTTATCCTGGGACCTGTGGTCCGGCCCTCCAACGGCCTGAGGGACAGTGAACTGGCCCCCTGTTTAAAAAGTTTGAGGACCCCTGCTTAAGTCAGTGTCCACACCATACTGTACGTGGCCTTAGTTTTGTCAGCTATAGAAAGATCATAATAGCACTGTCCTTGCTTCCCAGCTAAGGGGAGGGGTGGTAGGAGTAATACCAGCCCTAGGTCTGTGCTGGGCATCGTGATGTGCTGGGTGCTTTGCCTGGGTTATCTGACTTGATCCACACAACTACCCTAAGAGGTAGTTATATCCTTATCCTCCTTATAGATGAAGAAACTTCGTCCCAGGGAGGTGAAGGACTTGCTTGAGGTCCCATACCAAGGAGCAGTGCTGCTGGGATTCTGAGCACTGGGTTTGTACCCTTGTGCACAGGAAGTGCCCTGCCCATGGGAGGCCAGTCTGATAAGTCTTGGATACGGTCATGGCTAGAGAAGGCCAAAAGTAGCAGGACCTGGGGGGTCTGGAGCCAGGAGGTAGATCTGGGCTTGACTCTGGCTGCCGGCAGGAAGTTAGGAATCCACACTCTAGGGCTTAGAGCCTGGAAAACATACAGTGAGGGCTTCTGTGCTCCCCCACCTGGAATGGCCCCTTCTCTGCCAAGGCCACACTGAACTCCTCCTCCAGGAGACCTCTCCATGTTTACACTTCCCATCATCTCTGAGACTCTGCACCACTGGCTGGTGGGCCGGGGCAGCACAGGGCAGCTGAGGGGAGGGAAGGGAAGGGCAGAGACGGGCAGGGCCGGGGCCTGCTGATGAGCAGGCTCACCTCTCACATCTTCTTGGTCGGTTTGGGGCTGGGTAGGGGCATTTGTGAATTATGCTAATTAGGATCAAGGTGGGGGGGGTGCTTTCAGACTCAAAGCAGCAGGCCCCTGCCTGGCTTGACAACAGTGGTTGTGGGTCCAAGTGATGCCACCTTGTGCCTCATGGAGCTGCTTTTGGTTTCCCATGCCAAAGTCCTAGCTCTGGGGACCCCTCTGTCCCCAGCTGCTGCTCCCAGTTTCTCTCTACTTCAGCTCCAGCCTCTCCACGCTCCTCCCAGGGAACTCCAGGGACTTCAGCGTAATCACATTCCAAATTAACTGAGCTCTTACTGTGTGCCAGGCACTGAGATAAGCACAGCACCTGTTCCATCTCACTTAATCCTCTCAACAGCCCTCTAAGTCGGGTGCAGTTTCTATCTCCATTTTATTGGTGAGGAAGCTGAGACCCAGGGAGGGGGAGTAACTTGCTATTTAAGTAAGAGAGTTGGTATGTGAACGTGGGCCAAGTCCATTTCCAGGGTCTGTCTCCAAAGTCCACTATCCTCGCCCGTATCTGTCACATGGCTGCTAACCCACAGCCAACAGGGCCACAGACAGAATCTAAACACAGATCTGTGGGACGCCAGACCCAAACTCTGATGTCCTGTGCCTCCCATCCTGACAGTGCTCACTGCCCACCCCCTAGCTCCTGTGGTGTCTCTGCAGTCATATCTGCTCCCCTGCCTCGCCCCTGCACTCCACATCGGGTCTGGAAGGCCCAGAGCTTAAACACTGGTGATGGGCAGGGCCTGTGCATGTGGGGAGCTGGCCCTGGCTTCCGTGGGCTATTCTAGTTGTCTAAGGGGACATCTGTGAGAAAGGTTATTAAGCCACAGAGGCCATATGGAAGTGGATCAGTAATTCTGAGACAAGAACATGGGTTGTTTGTTCGAATGTGTGGGAGAGTAAGCGTGCTGGGTCTGTTGTGTGTGTAAATTGCCAGAGCTGTGTGCAGATGCGGGCTGGATTTGTCTGTTTTTAAACATGCATGCTTATGTGTGTGCCAATGTATATGTGTGAGTGTGTAAAGGCTAGTGTGTGGATGGAGTTGAGCCTGCTGGGCGTGAGGATATGAGCCTACCTGTGTTCACAGGTAAGACCTGCTGGGTCTCCCAGGCAAGCCGCGTCTTCGAGGCAGAATGAGAAGGTAGAGCCCGTTCCACAAGCTGCCTCTGTGATCTCAGAGGACCAGAACAGTCTCCTCCTTCACGGAATCCTCCCTAAAGCCTTTGGAGAAGTAGTTAGACTCCAGAGACGAATGACAATGAGCAGAAAAGCAAAGGCGGGGCCTTCCCTTCCCGGCTGCTCCTGATTCTCAACCTGCAAAATGTTCACCAAGGATCATCATCACTGTCCCAATAGAGAGAACCTGTGGGAAACAGTGCCTCCGAGTGACTTCCCAGACACTAGAACAGCCCTGTGACCTACCAGCCTTCCTCTGCCTCTTCACTGTAATGAATAAAAAGGGAAGGAGCAAGAGTCAGGCCAACTAGGTTCATCCCAGCCACCCAGTTCCCAGTTGTATGAATGAGAACAAGTCTCTCACCCTCTCTGAGCCTCCAGTTTCCTGACCTGTAAAGGGAGCATGGTACCCACCTCAGGGCTACTAGGAGAACGGGATTGAGTGTGACGTTAGTCCATAGTTGGTAAGCAAGCACGCTGATGCTAAAGAAGAAAGTGAGGAGGGCGAGGACTCACAGGACACCCTGTGGGGGCTCAGATGCACCAAACTTTTACTCACTATCTTTCATGGTCACTGTGCCCACCATCCTTTGCAGAGGGAGCAAGAAACAGGTGGGCAATGGTGGTCAGAAACCCTCACTGGGCCCCTCTATCTGACCCTTCCTGAAGGGAAAGAGACCAAGGGGTCTGGAGCCTGGAGTGTCATGCTTCTGGTGGGTGCAAGTTCAACTGCCTCTTGCCTTGAGAAGAGAGATGGCTATGGGATGTGCTGAGGTTTCGGGGCCCTCTGTGGGGAGCCACGTGGAGGAAACAGGAGCTCTGGGGCTCTGCTGTCCCAGGGGCTGGATATGGGCATCCCTGTGGGCTTCTCAGGTGGTGCTGGGATTCCAGGCAGTACTTCCCTGCCAGCCGGCAGGATACAGGGACTGAGCCCTAGCCTGGGCAGGGGCTGCAGAGCTTGGTCCAGAGTGGGGCTCCCATCTGGGGAAGGTTAAGGACAAAGCCAACTGTGCATCCTGGGAGGACAGACCTGCCAAGGGATGGTGTGACCTCCCAGGTGGGCAGACTCACCAATAGCTACAAGTTCTAGCCTTCCCGCAGGGCCCTCTGGCAAGAGGTTTAGCCTCCTGCTCTTTGAGCTCCTTTGCTGGGATTGGTTCAGGGCTGAGGCCACAGCAGATGATGACATCATGGCTGCATCTGGGCAAAGGTGAGGGCCAAACATAGCTGGCCCTGGCCATAAACCCCTTAAAGTCTGGGCCCACCAGGCCTGGGGGTCATGGTGCCTCAGCCAAACAGAAAACATACCTTGTTACAAGAGTTGTCAGATGAAAAGAAAAAAAAAGCATACCTCATTGCTCTTCTGTTACGTGTTGCATGTACTTGGAAGTGATTAATTCACCCCTTCAGTAAGACTTGATCTCACCACCAGAAGTTACTGACTCATGCGTCCTGGAAAACCTCAGACCATCCCTGCTCCCAGAAAACCACAGGTTTGCATATGTGAAGGGGAGATCACATTGAAAAAAAGAAGAAGAAAGAAAGAGTGCCTTCCAGTTTCATTTCACAGAACAGTTCAGAGGTTAATAGGTGTTACTGAAAGAAAAATTAAAAAGTCAAGGGCGTGATTCTGTAGTCAGGTTTTTGGAAATTCTGGATGAAGCAAGGTTAAGCAAGGTTTCTCTCCTTCAGAAACTCTCGAGCTTTGATTTCTTTAAGAGGAGGGAATTTCTGCGGTATTGTCCAAAATGACCCGGCCCCCTGAGTGATTGTCTCATGGCATCTATTTCTCAGCCAGTCTGGTATTGACTGCACTTGAGATAACATTTCTAAGCGCCATTCTGTGACTAATCAAATTTAGCCCTACCTTGCATATTTAGCTCTTCGGAGCTTAACATTAACAGTAGTTTGTTTCCGCTGACTCTCCGTGTGTTTTTCTGTCTAGACAGGTTTGGTAATCGCTGTGGTGGGGGCAGGGCAGGCTGGGTGGGGGGACAGAGGGACAGGGGCTGGAGAAGTGAACAGAAGCTGAAGGACCCGTCCCAGCCTAAAGCTCTTCCTTAGGGGGTGGGTGGGTGAGACACACTGTAGTGTCCTGGAAAGAGCGTGGCACCTGCTTTGGGGCTAGAAAAACTGAACTTCCCAGTAGAGCGTGACTGCAGGAATAAGAAGGCAACTTGGCCCATCCCTGGAATCTCGCTATGCTCCAGACTCCTTAGGCCTTCCCCTTGGGGGCTCCAAAACTGCCCCCCTCCAGCCCCCTGCACATTTGCTCTCCCAGCTCAGTATTAAATTCCTTAAGGGTAGGGGCTGCTCGTCCCCCATTCCTCTTCTCCATTTCCTCAGAAAAATGGCCCCAGCTCAGCTTGGCGCCCATAGCACAGTAGTTACAGCCCTAACCACATGCACCGAGGCTGGTGGGTTCGAGCCTGGCCCGGGCCAATTAAACAACAATGACAATGGCCACAAGAAAATGGCCAGGTTTTTCGGTGGGGCCTGTAGTCCCAGCTACTTGGGAGGCTGAGGTGAGAGAATCACTTAAGCCCAAGAGTTTGAGGTTGCTGTGAGCTGTGCCACCATGGCACTCTACCCAGGGGGACATAGTGAGACTCAAAAAAAAGAAAGAAAGAAAAAATGGCCCTAGCTTTTTTTTTTTTTTTTTTTAAATTTCAGACTATTATGGTGGTACAAATGTTTGGGTTACAAGAATTGCTTTTGTACACTTTAATCAAAGTTCTAAAGTGTAATGCCCTCACATAGATCATGGGCACTGGACCCATTAGAAGCGAATGTACCCCTCCCCTCTGCCCTCCCACCTTCTTGCTTTCCTCTCTGTTGATTTTCACTACCATAGGCGCTCGTGGTGTCGATTGCTCTGTTCCAATTTAGTGGCCAGTACCTGTGGTGTTTGATTTTTCATTGTTGTGAAATGAAATTTGACTAAGAAGAATGGTCTCCAGTTGCCTCCAGGTTGTTAGAAAAGGTATTAGTTCAGCTTTTTGTAATGGCTGAATAGTATTCCATGGTGTACATATGCCACAGTTTATGGATCCATTTGTGTATTGATGGGCACTTGGGTTGATTCCACATCTTTGCAGTCGTAAACTGTGTCACAATAAATGTCCAAGTGCACCTATCTTTTTGATAAAATGATTTTATTTTCCTTTGTGTGAATACCCAATAGTGGGATTGCTAGATTACACGGTAGGTCTACTTGTAGTTCTTTGAGGTATCTCCACACGACTTCCCATAGAGGTTGTGCTAGTTGGCAGTACCACCCAGGGTGTATCAGTGTTCCTTTCTCTCTGCATCCACACCAGCTTTTTAAGAGGTTAAAATCTTTGATGCAGAGGATACGCCTCTTCCTTCTGGATCAGGGTTGCCAAAACTAGCAAATTAAAATACAAGAAGACCAGGTAAACTTGAATTTTCAATTACAAACAATTTTTTATTATGAGTATGTTCCAAATAGTCCAAGGGACATACTTATGCTAAAGAGAGCATTTCTGTGTCTCTGAAATGCTAATTTAACTGGGTGCCTGTATTTTGGCAGCTCTACTCTGAGGCCTATGATGCTTTCTTGTGATGTTGCTTCCAAAGAATCACAGGTTAAACAGAGGAAGCCATGTTGCTCTGTGCTTAGGAAACGTCAAGGAGAAGTCTGCTCTGACACTCTGTGTCCCCATTGGTCAGATGATGGATGTCTTTGTAGTCCCAGCTAGTCTGGGTTGGAAGAGGGGCCAAGGAGAAATCTGACTGACTGTGGGTCAGGCATGCTCTAGGCCTGGCAGGAAGAGGGTCTCTGAAGGTGCCCAGAGTACTGGGGAAGATGGGGAAACTGTGAAACAAATACAGGTCTTTTTTTTTTTTTTTCTTAGAGATATGATCTTGTTCTGTTTCCCAGACTAGAGTTTAGTGGTACCATTATAGTTCCCTGTAACCTCAAACTCTTGGGCTCAAGCCATCCTTCTTAGCAGCTAGGACTAGAGGTGTGTACCGCCAAGCCAGCTAATTTATTTATTATTATTATTATGTATTTACTTATTTATTTTGAAACAGAGTCTGACTCTGTCACTCCAAGCTGGAGTGCCCTGGTGTCATAGCTCGCAGCAACCTCAAACTCTTGGGTTCAAGTGATCCTCTTGCCTCAGCCTCCTGAGTAGCTGGGACTTAGGTGAGCGCCACAATGCCTGGCTAGTTCTATCTGTTTTTTGTAGAGATAGGGTCTCACTTTTGCTCAGACTAGTCTTGAACTCGAATTCCTGAGCTCAGGCAATCCTAGAGTGCTAGGATTACAGCCTTGAGCCACCACACCTGGCCTAATTTTCTTAATTCTCATAGAAATGGAGTCCTGCTATGTTGCCCAGGCTGGTCTCAAACTCCTGCCCTCCACTGCTTCTCCCACCTCAACCTCCCAAAGTGCTAGGATTATAGGTGTGAGCCATTGCACCTGGCCCAAACACAAACCTTGAACCCTGAGAGATCTAGGTTACAACCTGGTAAAGGACATAGGCCCTGAGGTCAAGTGGCTTGGACCCTAACCTGTAGCGTGGCCCTGGGTCAGAGTTATACTGGGTGTTCCTCGATTTCTCACCCTGTAAAAATCATAGATGAAGCAATAGATGCAGGAGCACTGAGCAGAGTGTCAACTGTCTGTCCCTCCCAGGCCCTCCCGAGTCACCTCTAGCCGTGACGTTATTTACATTCTATCAGGATGTGTTCTTGTGGGATCCTATGGTTTCTACACAACACCAGGGGTATTAGGGCTTCAGAGAGGAGGTGATGTTTAAGTGTGGCCCTGATGGAGTTTGCTGGATGAAGAACTGGAGAAGAAGTAACGTGTGCTTGGGGAACCCATGGTGTAGAACAGCAGTGGTGCAGGGGACACGATGGATGGAGGGGCAGGAGAGAAGGCGGAAAACAGGGATCAGCTCACGGAAGGATGAGGCTGCTTGAGCCTCAACTTAGCCTGGCCGCATGGAGAGGTTCCCAGGGCTTTCTCTTTATTTCTATTTCATTTTCTTTATCTTCGATTAATCTTTCAAACCCTTGCATGAATTGCTTAAAAGGACAGAGGGCCTGTGTTTGCCACTGGTGGTAGGGAACCCACTTTTGGCATGTGGGCATCCGGCGGGGTCCATGGGGCAGGGCCATGATGAGTTTGCTGTTTTAGAATGCTCACCCCAACATCAATGGGGACAATGGCTTGGAGGGGGCCAGCAGTGAGGTTTAGCAGACCGGGGAGAGATGAAAAGGGTCTTCAAAAGAGAAGGAAGGACAGACCCAGTGTGATTGACAGAAGCACAGGCCCAGTGTGAGTTCCAGGGGAGAGGCCAGGCCTGCTGCTCTCAGAAGTTCTCAGAAGTAAAAGCCCTCCAACAAGAAGGGCTCTGGAGATTGATAGTTAAAGCCCAGACACATAAACCCAGCTGGGCCCCTGGAATAACTTCCTTGGGGAGGTTTCTGTGAGTTGATCCAGTCTCAGCTTTGCAGTCTCCTGGAGGCCCAGGCTCTTCCTCTGATATTCTGAGTCAGTAGGTTTGGGGACAAGGTCCAGGCATCAGTATCGTTATAAAACTTTCTACATGACTCTGATGCTGAAGGTATAAAATTACGAATAGGAGTCAAGAGAACAGGCCAGTGGAGAGCCTATGCCTGACAGTGAGCAGGGAGAACACAGGTGTGGTGGGGGACAGGGCCTACAGACTTGTCGTGGGCGGCGTGCTCCTTCTCAGGCCCTGGCATTGTCTGCTTTGTGTGATTGACAAGCAGTAGGAAATGTACAGGACCCACCAAGAGGTCAACTTGCCTGGCTGTGGCCCAGATCATCCCCTGAAGGAGAATGAGCATGAGTCCTTTGTGAGAATGGTTGCAGATACACTAGTCACCATGAACTTCATGTGGAATGGTCAATGCGACCTAGTGCAGGCCAAAAGGACATGGGCTTAGTGGTCAGGCACTGGTGTGGGGACCTAGTTCTGCCCCTGTAGTGAGCTGAATGGCCTTGGGTAAATGCCCCACTCTTCAGGCAACCATTCTTATCTCAACAAGGGGTAATAATAGCACCTCTCTCAACAGATTGTTGAGAAGATTAAATACGATCATTAAGTCATTCAACAAACTTACCAAGGTATTATTATATACCCGGCACTATTCTGGAAACTGAAAAACACCAGTGAACAAAACAGACTAAAAACCCCCAAAATGCCTGTCCTCATGGAGCTTACAGTGTAGCAAGGAGAAATAAACAAATGGTTGTACCAAACATAAAATATATAGCGTATATAATAGATGATTATACATGAATTTTATATAACAGATGATATACCATATAAAATATAACATATAATGATATCTATCAATTATATAATATAAATATATATCCGATGGGTGGAGAGGAAATGGAGAAAGCACATAGAGACAACTCTTTGGGGATGGAAATATGTGCAAAGCGCTTAACGTTGACGATAGCACAGAGTAAACGCACAGTAAATTATGTTTGAAAGATCAAACAGCTAAAAATAGGGAATTGTAAAAGCTAGGGAAGATACTGTGTGGTGCAGACGTGCCCAGCACAGAGCCAGTACCCAAAAGATCGTGGTTTTTGTTCCTCTCTCCTTTGATAACTGTCCATTGCCAGATCGCACACTCATATGACACACACACATACACACGCAGAGTACTTTCCCTTCTTTCCATGGTGAGGGGTGTGGGAAGGCTAAATCTTTCCCCCTGAGTCCCTCCTCCCAGCTATCCTGCCACTTTGTATCAACCGTATGGCCATGGAGATGAAACAAGTTACTTGATGCCAGATAAGAAGTCAAAACATATGGAGGGTGCTTGTCCAGATAGCATAAATGACACTTCATTATAATAGGGGAACCGAAGTCTCAAATTAAAAATAAAAGAAGGCATGATGTAGGTTTTGCTGCACTTCAAGCACAGTGGAGAGTCACTGTCATACAATCACTGAGAATATTATGTTGATTGGCAAGAGCTGGGCTTTGTAGAAGGGACACAATTCCCCACGGCTAATCTACAATGGAATTGTTCCATGTCAGGCGCAGCTCTAATAATATTGTTCTGGGCTGCGTTGGATGTAAATATCTCACTCTTCATTTTGTAAGCAATCAAAGGGAAGCTTTATAGATGGAAAAGCCAGAACAGTTACAGTATCTGTGCTGAAAAACACAGGAGCCAAGTAAAAAAATCAAAGAACACTGTGCTTTAGAAAAGCTTCATTTGTGACTTATCTCCAATCTCCTATGTCTATCCAGCAAGTTGCACATTAGACACATAACAAAAGACCACACTTTTAATGTTGCCCTTGACATTATTAAAAAGTACAGGCCTGGCAAATCAGACTGGGAGGAAAAATTAGACTTTTAAATCTGGACAGTCAGATACTCTCCCTTCATTGTGTGGTAAAGCCTAGAATGATGACGGGAGGGAAGGAACTCTTAGCACTCTGAAATAAAGTACCCACTAGGTGCATGGGTGCTTTGCCTCTGTCAGAAGCAGTACCACATTCCAATTAATAGTGCTGAATAATGGAGCCAGAAGGACCTAGATTCACATCTTCTCACTGTGTGGCCTTGGGCAAGCAAATTAATGAAGCTCTGTGGGCCTCAGTTCTTTGGCCTGTACGACGAGGATAACATGTAACCCACAGGATTCTTGTGAGGATTAAGTAAAGTAAACTTTTAGTCCAGGACTGGAAACATCTCAAAGGAAGGTGTAAATGTAAACCTTAATCTGCAGGACAACCCTGTTATGGGTTGGACTTTGTTCCCTAAAATGCTATGTGAAGACATAACCCCTAATACCTGGGAAGGTGACCTCATCTTTGCAGATGATCAGGTTAGGATGAGATCATGAAGGTAGATCCTAACCAATATGATTAGTATCCTTATAAAAAGGGGAAATTTGAACACAGAGACATGGTAGGAGAACACTGTGTGGAGATGGAGGATTGAAGTGATGCATTTACATGCCAAAGAGCATGCGTGTACAAGTCAAAATCTGGGAAGAGAACAGGAAGGACTCCCCTGTAGGTTTCAGAGGACTCATGGCTCTGTGGACACATCACTTTTGAACTTCTAGCCTCTATAACTGTGAAAAATAAGAAAAATAAGTTTTTTCTTGCTTTCATTCATGCAGTTTGGGGTATCTTGTTATAGTGGTCCTAGAAAACTAATATAGCTTTATAAGAAGAAAAAGTTTCCCCATTTTCAGATGAAGAATTGAAACCCAGAGAGGTAAAGTTTCTAGTTCAAGATCGTTCAGGCCGAGGTGGTGGTCAGGCTGGGATTTGAACCCAGACCTCTCTGAGCCCAAAGTCTGTCCTCTCTCCATTCACTGTGTGGCCTCCATTCACAGGAACAAACCTGGGATAAAAAGCGAGGTAGGGCTGGAAATGAGCCCCCATTCATTACACCAGGTCCCAGTGGAGGCACCAGGTCAGAGTGGTCTGATTATGAACAGCTCATTAAGTAAAGAGCAGTGAATGTTTGAGAGTGACTTTTTAAGAAGAATCGACTTTTATTTATAGTGACGTTCCAGTCATTAATTTCGAAGGAAGAAAGCCCAAAGCAGAAGCAGGTTCATTAAAAATTTGACATTAGTAATTTAATTAAATTGGGTCTTTGCGTCTCGTTGCAGAAAATGAAACGTTAGTTCTACACCACTTCTCAGCTCATTTCCCCTGGTTGGTTCCCTCCCCTCACTTTAGCTGGCTTTCTTCTCCAAATGTTTACCTGCCCTGCCCCTCCCACCCCCAACACTCATAAACACACACACATCATAGTCACTGCCTCTGCTGCAAGCCAGCAGTAGGGAATCATGGGAAGCTGCAAGTGAGCCAGTAGCAGGGCATCATGGGAAGGGCCAAGTAAACCAGCAAGCCAGAAGCAGGGGATCATGGGAAGTGCCAAGTAAGCCAGCAGCAGGAAATCAAGGAATGCTCCAAGTGAGCCAATAAGGGGATCATGGGAAGGGCCAAATGAGCCAGTAGCAGGAGATCATAGGAAGGGCCAAATAAGCCAGTAAGCCAGCAGTGGGGGATCATGGGAAGCTCCAAGTGAGCCAGCAACAGGGGATCATGGGAAGGGCCAAGTAAGCCAGCAAACCAGCAGCAGGCATCAATCATGGGAGGTGCTATGTAAGCCAGCAGCAGGCAATCATGGGAAGCACCAAGTGGACTAGCACAGGGAATCATGGGAAGTACCAACTAAGCCAGCCGCAGAGGATCAATCATGGGAAATCATATTTAAGCCAGCTGCACAGAATCATGGGAATTGCCAAGTAAGGCATCAGCAAAGTATCCATCATGGGAGATGCTATGTAAGCCAGTAGCATAAGATCATGGAAGTAAGTCAGCAGTAGGGGATCATGGGAAACACCAAGTGAGCCAGCAGCAAGGCATCATAGGAAATGCCAAGGAAACCAGCAGCCGTGGATCAAGCCATTATGGGAAATGCCAAGTAAGCCAGCAGCAGGGGATCATGGGGGGTGCTAAGCTGGGCCAACAGAAGGGGTGATAGGCATTAATCTTTTCATCTAGGTCTTCTTGATTGAAGTAGAGAATAGGCAAGGAAAAACTCTTCATTCCTTAAGATTAACACTGTTATATTCTCAGTGCCAAGCATAGTAGGCCCACACTAGATTTTTGTTATATGAAAGAATTAATACTTGAATGGATAACTCCCCAAACAGCTAATTAATGAGCATACATATATGTTCCTATATGTTCCAGGCACCATGTTAGTCTCTCAGGATACACCTGTGAGCCACACCAGACCTGTGTCCTCATGGCCCTGCTGCCCAGGGGAATGAAAACATCTGCCAACTTGTGAGCACCCACTATGTGCCAGGCACTGTGCCAGCCATGCAGCATTTATATTGGTCAACCCCATCAACCACTAGATGCTACTGGCCTCATTCCCTTCTCACTTGAGGAAACTAAGGCTCAGAGAGTTCATGTGAGTCAAGATCACACAGAATAAGGCAGTGACAGCACCTGGTTTTGAACCCAGATCCAGCTGTTTCCAAAGTCGGCCATTTTCCTCTATACTGAGCTGTTTCCTCTCAAAAGAGGAGGAAAAAGGAGTGAGAAGGCCTTCCTTTGGAGGGTCCTGGAAGGTAACCCCCCAAAAAACTGTGGCTAAGAAAAGGGCACTGCAAGGGTTTGGGGACCCCTTTAGAGTCCAGGCCCACCCACGTTCACTTCCTCATCATTGCCACTACACCATTTCATTCCAGGGTCCCTGAGTTCCTAGGTTATTTCTGGCCCCAGGGCCTTTGTATATGCTATTTGCTCTTTTTGACCTAGTTAATTCTTTCTAATGTCTCAAGGTTCTGCATAGACGTCACCTCTGACTTCTCCCCCTGCCCACCTGACTGGGTTTGGGCCCCTGCCTAGTCCCTATCCCATCATAACCTTCAGTGTTGGCTGGGTGCTATGGCTCATGCCTATAATCCCAGCACTCTGGGAGGCCAAGGTGGGTGGATTGCTTGAGCTCAGGAGTTTGAGACCAGCCTGAGCAAGGGCGAGACCCCATCTCTAAAAATAGCTGGGTGTTGTGGCAAGCACCTGTAGTCTCAGCTATAAGGGAGGCTGAGGCAAGAGGATTGCTTGAACCCAGGAGTTTGAGGTTGCTGTGAGCTGTGATGCCATAGCACTCTGCTGAGGGCAACAGAGTGAGACTCTGTCTCAGAAAACAAAACAAAACCCCCTCAGTGTTCTTTTACTTGTGCATATCTGCCACTGGCCTGGGAGCTTAGATTCACTTGTGTTGTACTCACTGTACATCAGACCCTGTCCTAAGCACTTTGTATACCAGAACTCATTTAATTCTCAAGCAATTAAATGGGCACGGGGAAGGTACTTTTGTGATCCCTATCTTACAAACGAGGAACTAAGGTGCAGAGAGGTTAAAACACTTGCCAGAGGTGCCACAGGTGGTGAGCTGCCGGGCTGGGAGGCGAACCCAAGCACTGTGGATCCCAGTCTGCACGCTCCACCACCCTGCTGCACGGCCTTCCACAACTCAATAAATCAAAATCAAAAAGAAGGAAAAAATCAATCAATCAATCAAAGCCAGACGGATTGATGGGGAAGTTCCATCAGTGGCCTGGGTGTGACTGAAACCCCTCGTCCTCAGCCTAGGAGGGTGTCTTGGCATGGTGGGAGTTGTTGACCTTCAGGGAATAGGCAGTTCCAACTCAGGAGAAAGGCAGAGGGCAGGGGGCGCTGGGTCAGTAGGCACAGAGGAGCTGTCCTCCCTCCATCCTAATTGGTGGGTCATGATGCTTTTCTGCCCTTACCAAGACCTTTTCTTCTGGATAATGGAGGTGTGCTCGCAGCTGGGCCCTATTGCTTTGGCTCCATTTGGGCACTGAGCACTGTGTTCCCCAGCTCCCAACTTTTTCCTTTAAACAAGTCAGACTGATGAGAATTCATGTTCTTTTTTTTTTTTAATTTTTTTTTATTAGATCATAGTTGGAAAAGAGAACTCATGTTCTTGTCTTCCCATCTCACTGCCTGTCCCAACATCAGCCAGCCCCTTTGACTCCCTGACACCCACTAGGCCAAAGTACCCTTCTGGCTTCCAGGGAAGACCACACATGATAAAAAGGACGCTGGATTTAATGAACACCTACTCTATGCCATGTTTTGTGTCCTTTCCATGGTGTTTGGGGAGAAGGGGAGGAGTCAGAACTCTGACCCAGCGTGCCCAAGAGATTAAAGTGATTTCCCTGGGGCTGCATCTCTAGTGACCAGGACAGACATAATTCACACCTAGGGCTGCACATTAGAGAAAGCAAGGACCTGGCTGTTCAATTCCAGATCTCATGTGTGGCTCCTCCTTAACATATAATCTCTTTGGTGCAGCCCATTCTCTGCATGAGAAGTGAGCAGATCAGCAGGGGCCAACCACGTTCATAGAAGAAATGAGTCCCAGGGAGGCCAAGTGGCCTAAGGAAGCTTTGGCTAAGAAGGTGGTTTGGGGGCTTGAGCCCAGCTAATGAGCGGCATGTCTCTCCCTTTCTTCATAGTTCTCCCCAGTCACACCTGTGGGAACCCAGGGAGGCTGACCAATGGCATCCAGCAGGGCTCAACCTTCAACCTTGGTGACAAGGTCCGCTACAGCTGCAACCCCGGCTTCTTCCTGGAGGGCCATGCCGTGCTTACCTGCCATGCCAGCTCCGAGAACAGTGCCACGTGGGACTTCCCCCTGCCCTCCTGCAGAGGTAGGTGGCCAGAGTCGGGTCTGAGGGAGTGGGCAGTGGCTGGGACAGTATGCTGGGGCTGCCCGTGGGATCCAGTCTCAAGGGCAAAGGCTATACCCCAGCAGGGCATGGGGTACCCACCATGGGGAGCCCAAGTCCAGGGAGCACTGAAGGTTCTTAGGGGTCCCAGGTGTTCTAGGGGCTTTTTAACCTCACCTGAGCTCCTAGCCTTCATATATGTGCTCCCTTGATTTCCTTCCCTACATCAACAAACTTATTTTTAGCCAGTCTGCCCTGCCTCCTGCCCCGCAGTCTCAGATGAGACATCGTTTCTCTCCCCTACAGACCATCTCTCCTCTTGGGCACAGATTGTTCCCCCACCAGGTTCTGTAGTGACCTTCCCGTAGCAATTATTCTTTCCTCTTTCTTATAAATCCACCCTCTCTCCCTATCTAATAGCTCCTTCCTCTCCACCTCCAGATATGCTCAAAACCACCTTAGCCCAACCATACCTACCCCCCCAAACCTCTCCTCAATGCTATGTGGGCCTCATCCTCCCAGCTACAGTGACCAACTTGTCCCTGTTTGCCCAGGACTCTCCCATTTTTAGTCCTGAAAAATCCCACATCCTGGCAAATCACGACATCGGTCATCCTACTCCCAGTCATTTCCTTATCCCTTCCCCAACTCGTAACAGCCGTGCGCATTTCTAAAATAATTTCCAGTGGCTATCTGATGATAAAAATAACACATGGTCATTTTTAAAAGCTTAGGAAATACAGAAAAGAAGAAAGAAGAAACAGAATTTTGCCTGTTTCTACCACACTTTTTATGTATTTTCTTCCTATCTTCGAATACATATTACACACATGCAAATAGTACATAAATTGAGATTATGATCCATGTAGATAATTTGTAACCACCTTTGAAAAGTGACTGCAATGCGCTATAGGATTTCCAGTGCCGTGTCCTGGAAGTACCATAGGGCCTCGTCTCTCCTTTTCACTTCCCGTTTACTCTGCTATAGAGCGGGCTTTGCCCCGGTATTCTGCATCATGCTGCCAGATCAGATGAGAACTGTCTTGGCCCTCATATTCCTTGACCTCCTATAGCCATTTGCACTATTGACTGCCTTTTCCTTCTTGAAACTCTCATCTTCACATCCTGTGGATACAGAACACCTGCGTGTCAGTCGAGGGGTTGAGCGTGATTGGTACAAGTAGCTCCTCCTTTGGTCCCAGTTTTACTTTTCTCTTGGAGGAAGCGTCTCTGTAATTATTATCACAAGACTAGCTCCAGGGATAAGCAGCTCCCTCCTCCCACCACATGCACACATTTTTATTATTGACTCCAGGGATGAAAATTACTTGGCACACATACCTGTTCCCCTTCTTCCCACTCACATGGCAGACATAATTAATTGATCATAGCATCCCTACTGCCTGAGCCCAGGCACAGCTGCAGATGCCTTCCCTACAGGCAGGCCACTGCCAATCAGTCTGACGTGCCACTTGATTTCACCTTTGTTTGTACCTCCTCGGCCAATAGAATCAGCCTCAGCCATGGTGATCCTTCTTGGTGGAGTCTAGGGGAACTAGAATCTGTCTCCTGTCTTCTTAAGTCCTGTCTTCTCAGGGTCCATTTCTAATTGGGGACTTGCCTTTTCAGGAGATTGACCAAACCAGTCAAGTGAAACCTGGGCTCCTACCTACACGTGCATGGCCTAACCACAGCCTGAAGCTACCACCGTGTCTGCCTATCCTTGTAGCATCTGTGCTCACTGCCACCCCCTGCCCTGGGGATGTGACAGTTAACATTCCGACATTCCAAGGAGGGTATGAGAGCTGTGACATGATGATAGAATATGAGATACGATAGTAAATGAAATCGAGTGTTCAAGGGGTAAAATATAAGCCACAGCTCTTTCTTTTTGCAACACTAAGAGTATCACACCCTTTTGTTTAAAATAGAAACTAAAACATCAGTATAATCCAAGTATCAGATGCAGAAGGGGTATCACTCTGCTGGGTGAAGTGTAACTCGCATCATATCCCATGCTAATATAGTAGAAATCCCCTATGTCTTATAGTGTTGTCAGGAATCTTGGTCGAGTTTAGCTTCCGATGACCTAGAACTCACTGCCATGCTTCTCTTCCCCTGGTTCTGCTCTGCCAACTTAGGTCAAGAATTTGGCCCTTTTTTTTTTTTTTTAATGCCTTCCCCATTAGAAAAACACACAAAAAAATAAACAAAAACACTAGCAAAAGTGCGTGTAGTGCAGCCGTGGTGGAAGGTTTGTGGCAATGCAGGGCGCTTACATCTCAGCAATGCCGGGGTCTTCAGATGAAAGTATGAGCGATCGTGGGCCTCCAGGTCCATTGGCCGCCTCTTTCCTGGAAGCTTCTCCTCAGCTCTGACTTGGCACGGCCAGCTTCCCCTGGGGTATCCATTGTGCCCGCTCTTTTCTCTCCAGCCTCTGCCACCTTGATGCGACCTGCATCTTGGCCCCATTTTCCGGATTTCCATCAACTTCTTAGGCACAGAGCCTGACTTCCCCTTGCCATATATCCCTATAATCTCCCTCTCTAAATATCACCTCTATAAGGTGATAGTTTCCTGAACAAAGAGAACTCTCATCCTAAAAGAAACTCTGGGGTTGGCTGTTAAAATATCTTTTTTTCTTTTTTGATTAACCCCACTAGCCAGAGATAAGCGATGAGGGCTCTCTCAGGGGGGTCTTCCTTTGCCAGATCTTGGCCATGAAGTCCGGGGTCACGGGGTTTAGGCATGGAGGGCAGCGAGAGCCGGCCCTTCAGTGGGAAGGAGCCGGGTGGGGAGATGCCACTCGTCCAGCATTCACATCCCATGTCCCTACCTCCAGCCCATCCAGCCCCTCCAGCCTCTGCCCCATCCTAGCTTCAGGGCCATATAAATGTGGGACCCACTGCTGAACCTCTGGATGGCACATCTAAACCCTAACTCTTTCTGTTTTCCCCAAACCTGCTATTTTTGCTGTCTCCCCCAGCTCAGTGAAGAGTATCCCCACCCACAGCAGCCAAGCCAGATACCGCAGGGTCTCTGTCTTACATTCTTGATTTCCTTGCTGCCTGCATCCTTAGCTACCCCATCCCTCTGTACCAGTCCATCTCCTCCATGCCTCTGCCACCCTCCAGGTGACAGTCTGGATCCTCTCATCTCCTCCCTGCCTCACTACAGGTGTCCCTCTGTGGGTAACCGTGCTCCGGCCCCCGCTGCTCACACATTTCCTAATCCTTTCTCCACTGCTACAGTGAAGTTTCTAAGGCACAGACAGATAAAGTCACCCATTGCATGGCTTAGACTCTTGTCAGTGGCTCTTCTTCACAGGCAGGGTCAAGTTCAAATGCCTTAGCTTGGAGCACAAGGCCTCTCCAGAGAGCCCCAGACTGACCTTCTAGTCTGTCTCTTAGTTTTCTCTCAAGTAGCTTCTGCTTTAGCCACACCAGAGAATGCTCTTTTCAGAACACACCAGGGAGCCCAGCTGAGGGTGTCAAATGTTGCTTTCAGAAGGGCTTCAAGCCCAGGAGACTCCCTGCTGCCCAAGGAGGCAGAGATGTGGATTTGCTCAAAGGCTGGGAGAGAACAGAAAGGCTCTCCAGCTCTCAGAGCCCCCAGGGCCACCGCCACCAACCTCCCTGTGCTGCAGGTCCCTTTCTTGATTCCAGTTCACCACAAGCTACAGTCCTCAGTATTTTGAGACACGTTCTCAGTAAGGTCAGTGATTTTCTGAAAGTGATTTTCCGAACTGCTCTTCCTTAGGAGCAGAGGGCGCTCGCCATGTGCCCACACTCTGCCAAGGGCGGCGGTCACGCCAGAGTTAGTGGGTTCATGCTCAGGAAGGATTAGAAGCCTTTTGGTCTTTCTTCGTCTTGCACGGAACCCTCAAGGGATGGCATCTGTGAGTGGATAAACCTCATGCACAGGGCAGTGGTCCGTAAATATTTGCTGAATGAACGGATGTCCGGATGACTCCAATTCACCACTGCGATCGTGTAGGCCTATGAGCCCGAAAGGAAAATTGCTGGCCTGGGTTCCTGCACCTGCTCAGTTGCTCTGACTGACAGGATCTCTTTAAGTCCAGAGTTTCCTGGAGCAGCTTGGAGAGCTGTGTGTGTCTGCTTTATCCAGGAGATGCGATGTGCCCAGCTGAAAGGTGGGCTCGGTCTAGGGACACAACGCAGACCAAGGGGGACTAGGGAGTGGCAGGAATCCAGGGGGCAGAATGGGTTTGAGGCTGACCCCTGAGCAGCCTTATCCCAAGGATCCTGGCCCCATCGAAGCTTGGTCCAGGTAGCAGAGGGTAGGAGGCAGGGCCTGTGACTTCCCTTCACTTTGTATCACTTTGGGCACATTTTCAAAGGCAGAGGGCCCTGGGAGGTGCTGAGTTTTGGTAACCTCTTTGATCCATAAGAAGGAAAACTGTGGATTTCAGCAACCAGCCTCTGACTTGTGTGGGGCCCTGGATCAAAGAAGGCTCCATGGGGAAGGAATAGAGTTCAGATGTGCTGGGAGGCTGAGAGGCAGGTGGTAGAGAGAAAGCTGGCTTGAGCAAGAAGTGCTTGGCTTCTGAGGTTTGAGCCAAACACTGCAGGCTGCCACCAGACCTGGGGAAATGGGCATTTGGTGTGCAGTAGCGTGGACTCCAAGTGTCAAGTTGTATTCCAGATTTTCTGGCCCCAGGGAGAGGAGCCTACAGAATGTGGAAGAGCAGTGGCAGCATTAGGCGTGGACAGAGGGTGGAGTCAGACTGGCCTGGGTTCAACCTAACCGGGCCAGCTCATGCTGTGTGGTCGCCAACCTACTGCTAAACCTCTCTGAGTTGTAGAGGTGAAAAAAACTAGCAGCCTGACGGGGCTGATTGCTTGCTCATTCTTTTACTTAGATGTTCAATAACTTTGCCCACCGGTCATTGATTCAATCATGAATTTATTAACTGTCTATTAAGTGTCAGATATTCCTCTAGTTATAGAGAATTGCAGCAATGAGCAAGTCAGACCAAATTCCACGATCTCGTGGTGTTTACGTTCGCAGACAGGAGGCAGGAAACAGATAAAGCCAAATAAACAAATTTCGGGTGGTGTTCGGAGCTCTGAAGGAAATAAAGTAGCCAGTAAGGAGGAAACCACTGTAGATGGAGCAGACGGGAACAGTGACATCTGATCTCAATCTTGAATGACAAGAAGGAACCTGGCATGTGAAGACCTGGGGAAGGGCATTCTGGGCAAAAGGAACAGCAAGTGCAAAGATCCTGAGGTGGGAAAGAACTTGACTGGATCCCTGTGGCCTGAGTAGAGTGAGGGGCAGTTGGAGAGGGCAGAGCTGTGGGGAAGCAGGGTAGGGGGTTCAGGTTTGGTTCCGAGTTTACGAGGTAGCCAGGGAGAGTTCTCAGCATTGGTGTGGTTCAATTTCACTTAATTTTTTAAAAAGATCCTCTTGGATAATGGAAGGGAGAGAAAGTGTAGTTGGGTGAGAGGCACAATGGGGAGACTAATTAGGAGGCAGCCATCACAGGCAGCCAGGGAGATGTCACATCTCCATCAGGGGTGGAGGCACCTGGAAGGGATGCAGGCACACGAGTAGACTGGGCTGTGGCTGGTGGTGCAGCTGACAGGCCTTGCTGGCAGATTAGATGCTGATGGAGTGAAGGGTCCAAGCTGATTCCTAGGCTATCCTGGAGCGTTGGTGAGTGGGGATGCCAATGACCAAGATGGGGTGACTAGGGCAGGGGGCGGGAAGCATGTGCCTCAAAACGGTTCCAGACAGCTCCTTTTGTCCAGGGGAAATTTGAGACACCCACGAGACATCCCAGTGGAGGCATGAATTCTGGGAGCTGGGAGGAGTCAAAAACTAGAAAGAGGTCTGAGAGAGGCAGAAGGGCCCCTAGGGCAGCACTGCAATTAGCAAGGGGGGTCTGGGCTCTGCGTGCTGGACGCCATTGTGTCGGTCCAGAAAAACAACGCACAGAGAGCAGCAAATGCTGTGCTGGACGCACTGTGGACCTCAAGTCGTTCTGAGTGCTGGGGTCTTAACATGGACCATGGCTACCCAGCGCCATTCCTTACTCTAGGGTTCCTTACTTCAGCTCAGGTCACTAGGACTTCTCCTCTCACCTTTGCCATCACTATTACTGTAGCAGAACATTTTACAACATGGGCTCCCGAGTCCATTCACCTGGATTCACATTCTTGCCACTCGTACCTGGCTGAGTGGCTTTGGGCCAGTTGTTCAACCTCTCTGTGCCCCAGTTTTCTCATTTGTAAGTGGGACTAGTAACAGTACTTCACTCATAAGTTGGAAGTGAGGTTTGAGCTGATAAATGCTAAGCATGTAGCAGAGGGCCTTGCTCCTGTAGTGACTTGGTGACAGTCAGCTATCACTGTGATCCTTACTGCCACGGCCCCACTGGCCTGCATGCAATAAGCCCAAACTATGTGCTGGACCCCATGTTACCCAATTTAAGCCTCACAAAAACCTTAGGAGGTTAGAGGATTGTTATCTCCTATTACCAGCAAGGGAAGGAAGGCCCAAGGAGATGCCATGGTTTGCCTGTGGACACACAGATAGAAGGTGGTAGAGCCAGGATTCAGCCCAAGTCCGTGTGCCGAATAGCCATGATCTTGACCACTTCTTTTCCACTATAAGCAAAGAGGGTGGCCTTAGGCCTGTGGCAGGAGACTCACAAACACTGTAACTTCCAGAGCTCCTTCAGCCTTGAAGTCCAAGGCCCAAAAGCATGGTCCTTGGGTGGATGGGTCCCCCAGGTCAGAGACTGCCTGTCTCCTATGGTTCCTCTTGACCTTCCACTTTAGCTTGTGCTGTGAGTTCTTTAGGAGAGATGCCTCTGGGAAAAGGCCTGAGGTCTTTCTGCTGGACAGGAGCTGCTTCAGGACAGGGGCCAGGGTCTGCGAGGAGCTGTCTCTCCTTTATGAAGAAAATCTAACCCGAGGCTCACCCACCTCCACCTGAGCACCTGGTCCCTGCCTTGGCGCCTTAGGCAGAGGAGAGGGAAGTGGGAGGAGGCTTCTTATTCCTCTAAAGCCCCATCTCTAGGGTCTGGGCTTGCCTGCTCCTATATCGGGGCAGCCTTACAGTGATAGGGGCCCGTGTGGCAGAGAACTATATGGAGAATGGCATGGCCTAGAGTCACAGTGTCCTGAATTCAAACCCTGGCCCCTCAGAAGTTTTAAAAACTCACTGAGCCTCCATTTCCTCATCTGCCAAGTGAGTGTGCTAATATCTATCCTTTCAAGAGGTTTGAGGATTTAATGAGAAAATTCAGGTCAAGCAGTTTACACAATGCCTGGCCCATAATGAAAACTCAGCAAAGAATTATACAGTCAAATACTGCATCCTCTCTATGCTCATCCCCCCAGAAGGACGCTTTCGATGGCCGCAGCTATGGAAGGATTATCCATGGAGCAAAAGTGATGTTCTTGGGAATGGGTTATTTTTTTAATTTTAAGGACCATCTTTAATAAAGCCAAGGATAAAAGGGCAGAGTCTAGAGCCTCCCAGAAGAGGGTACTGAGGAAGCTGAGCAGGTGGTGGGGATCCTGCATGGGCAGGGATCCCCAGGCTGTATAATAAGGGAGAGGGTTGCTGCACTGGGGGCATGACTGTCCTGGCTCTCTTACCTTTTCTCTGGAATTGCAAGATGGCAGCTTCTGCCTCGTGTTGAATGAAATGGGCCTGGTGACATTTTCATTTCCTGAGAGGCTGAGTGGCCTTGGAGAGGATGGCGTGAACAGAAGCCAATGTGAAGACCCCAAAGCTTCCAGGCATCCAAGATGGTGCCCTGGAGTTGGCTTGAAACAGGGTGGCTACTGTGCTGTTTGCTCTCTTCCTACCTGAGGTGGGTCATTTGTAGAGTTAACAGACATCAAGGGGGACTGAGAGACCGTTCTCTAAAATTATTGTTAATTGAAGAGATTTCAGTAGAACTTAACATTGATCATAAATAAAGCCATAAACTTGGAAAGGCAACTATCAGTCAGTGTAACCTACCTGCGGCTCAGAACACGCACGACTTTGTGGCAGGGCACAATGCCCATTGCCAGAGAAGGAGAAAGTGTAAATGAATATTTTAGAGCAGTGGTGTCAGCCGAAGGTTATATTTCATTAGTCTGAAGTTGTAACCATGAAATATGATGCCTTGTGTTAAAGTGTGAGAAAACCTCCAAACAGCTTTTTACAGGATCTTTAGTCAAAATAAGATGGTACGAGAATAAGGGTGGCAGGGAAACCTTAGAGGCAAGCTGGCTGAAGTGGCAAAGGTGCCACCTCCAGAGTAGATGAGCGGTTCTGGGCAGAGGGTCTCAAGTTCCCAGGTCCTCAGTTCCAGCACAGTCCAGAAGTCACTTGACTAAAATTGGCAAGTTTGAAAATCTCAGAATGGCTTACCAAGCCATTGCGGAGCAGGAAGGAGACTGCTATCCTGGTACCAGAAAGACTCGACTAGAATCCTGGCTTAGTAACTTCCTATGTGACCTTGGGAAAGTTACTTAACCTCTCTGAGCTTTGGTCCCCTGTTACCTTTATTTGTTCAACAGATTTATTGAGTGCCTGCTGTATACCAGGATATGTGCTAGGTGCTAGTGAGAGAACCAACATGGACCCTGCCTTCATAGTTTTTACTGTGTAAGACATTAAATAAATAATGACATGATAGATCGATCAATGAAAGTTCGTGATGTCCTGAAAGCATATGATGGGGGCAGAGGGTGTTCTGTTTCCATAAAGACCCTTGAGGGAAATGATACTGAGACTTGAATCTGAGGAGGGGCCAGGCCCTTGTTTCCTACCATGGAGGTAGGGAAGAAGGATCCAGAGGAGAAAATAACACTTCTGAAGGTTCAAGAGCAGGGAGATGCTTCATGCATCAGGAGGGCTGGGGGATGGCCAGGTGCAGTGGCTCATGCTTGTAATCCTTGTACTCTGGGAGGCCAAGGCAGATGGATCACTTGAGCTCAGGAATTCTGACACCAGCCTGAGCAAGAGCGAGACCCTGTCTCTACTAAAAATAGCCAGGTATCGTGGCAGGCACGTGTAGTCCCAGCTATTCAGGAGGCAGAGGTCAAAGGATCACTTGAGCCCAGGAGTTTGAGGTTGCTGTGAGC
>CAUYQV010136082.1:0-20941 GCA_963574575.1 Galagoides demidoff | reverse complement strand
GGAGACTTTACCTCCTTCATGTTTACATGGATGGAACTGGAAAATGTTCTTCTTAGCAAAGTATCACAAGAATGGAAGAAAAAGTATCCAATGTACACAGCCCCATTATGAAACTAATTTATAGTTCTCAAATGAAAGCTACAACCTAATTCTAGCCCAAGAATATGGGGAGCAGGTGGGGGAGGGGAGAAGGACGGATGGATGGTGGGAGGGTGACTGGAAAGATCGCCTATATGGTCTGTCTAACAAGGGTACAGGTGAACTTTTCTAGAACTAGAGTATAAATGTTTTAACACAATAACTAAGTGAATGACACAAAGTCTATGTTAACCAGTTTGATGAAAATATTTCAAATTGTATATGAAAACACTACACTGTACCCCATGTTTGCATTAATGTATACAGTTACCATTTAATAAAAAATAAAAAAAAAGGAGGAGCTTACCTCAAGGAGTGGCCCAGCCTGGGAAGTGCCCTTTCTCCATGTAGACCACAGAATCACATCACTCACTAAAAGCACCAGGTGGCCTAGCCTGGGGAAATGCAATCTGCCCCCTTAGGAAAGATCTGAGGGGCCAGGAACGTGCTAGATAAATCACACAGAGAAAAATAGCATCTCAGAGACTGGAAAAATAGGGTCTGCATGCTAGGCATCTTTAGACCTCAATGGGGTGGCATCCTCTAAAATAAAAGATTCAGATAAGACCCAGCATTTTCTAACATAATAGCCAAATGACCAGGATGTAATCTAAAAGCATACAAAGGACAAAAAATATCATGACTTGAATGAGAGAAGATGATCAATTGATATCAGCATTGCCAAGAATCAAATGTTGCAATTATCTGATAAGAATTTTAAGCAGCCATCAAAAAAATGTTTTGACAGTTACAATTTTTCTCAAAACAAAAATAGAGGTTACAAAAAGAAGCAAATGGAAAGAAAGTGTAGGGAAATTATAGAACTGAAAAATGCAATAATAGAAATTTTAAAACTTGCTATATACTTTATTTTGTTTAGTAGAAAAGAGATAAATGACAGAGGATGAAATTAGCGAAAGTGAAAATGGATCAACAAAATTGACCCAATATAAACAGAAAGAAAACAGGCTTTAAAATATGACTAAAGCCTCCACTACCTGTGGGACAGTACAAAAGATCTGACATTCATATATAGATATAGACACATATGCTTTCTCTGACAGTAAACACATGGAAACTGAAAAGCATTACCATTTATAATTACCTCAAAGAGAAGAAATACAAACTTAACAAAATATGTGACAAGAGTTATGCAATGGAAATTTTAAAATACCTAACAAAGAGGTGAAAGATCTTTTCAGAGAGAATTATGAAACCCTATGAAAAAATAACTGAAAACACTAACAAATGGAAGAATATACCATGCTCTTGGCTGGGAAGAACATTGTCAAAATGTCTATTTTACCCAGAGCAATCTACAGACTCAGTGCAATTCCCATTAAAATACCAACATCATATTTGGAAGAACTAGAAAAAAATAGTACTTAATTTTGTATGGAACCAGGAAAAAAAAAAAAACACGTATGGCTAAGGCTATTCTTAGTAATAAAAACAAAGTTGGATGCATCACCCTACCAGACTTCAGGCTATATTACAAGTCCACAGTAATCAAAATAGCATGATATTGGCACAAAAAAATAGAGACATAGACATATGGAACAAAATAGAAAACCAAGAGATGAAACCAGTCTCTACTTGCCATCTGATTCTTGATAAACCAAACAAAAGCATACAGTGGGGAAAAGAATCCCTATTCAACAAATGGCACTGGGAGGACTGGATAACCACATGTAAAAGACTGAAACTCAACCCATACTTTCCCCACTTACAAAAATTGACTCAAGATGGATAAGAGACTTAAATCTAAGACACGAAAACAATAAAAATCTTAGAAGAAAGTGTAGGGAAAACTCACACTTTCTTAGAAGTGTGGGGAAAGATTTCATGACAAAGACTTCAGTGGCCATGGAGACGACGAAAATTAACACATGGGACTTAATTTAGCTGAAAAGTTTCTGAACAGCTAAGGATACAATAAGTAAAGCAAAAAGCCTTCAGAATGGGAAAAGATATTTGCAGGGATCAATCTGACAAAGAGTTGATAACTAGAATCTACAGAGAACTCAACCAACAGAAAAAGAGTAAACAATCCCATTTACCACTGGGCAAGAGATATGAACAGAACTTTCTCTGACAAAGACAGATGAATGGCTAAAAAAACATTTGAAAAAAATGCCTATCATCCCTAATCATCAGAGAAATGCAAATCAAAAACACCCTGAGATATCACCTGAACCCAGTGAGAATAGCCCACATCGCAAAGTCTCAAAGCTGCAGATGCTGGCGTGGATGTGGAGAGAAGGGAACACTTTTACACGGCTGGTGAGATTGCAAAATAACACAACCTTTTTGAAAGATGTATAGAGATTCCTCAAAGAACTCAAATTAGACATCCATTTGATTCTGCAATCCTATTACTAAAAAAAATCCTTTTATCATAAGGACATTTGTACTAGACTGTTTATCACAGCTCAATTTACCAAAACATATAAACATCTCCAAAACATATAAACACCTAAATGCCCATCAACTCAGGAATGGATTAACAGGATATGGTATATGTATACCATGGAATACTATTCAGCCATTAAAAAGATGGAGACTTTACAGCTTTTGTATTAACCTGAATGGAGTTGGAATACATTCTTCTTAGTAAATTATCACAAGAATGGAGAAGCAAGAATCCGATGTACTCAATTCTAATATGAGAGCACTAGACGAGTTAATACAAGGGGTGGGTAGGGGAATGAGGGAGTGCGGAAAGGAGAGGAAGGAGGAGGGTGTTGGGTCATGGTGTATGGCACACCTCTTGAGGGTGGGACACAATTATAAGAGGGACTTTACCTAACAACCACCATGAATGTAACCTAATTTTTTATACCCTCAATGAATCCCAAACAATAAAAATAAATAAATAAAATATTGGCACCTGTAGGTCAAGTGGCTAGGACACCAGTCACATACACCAGAGCTGGCAGTTTAAATCCAGCCTGGGCCCGCCAAACAACAATGACAACTACAACTTAAAAATAGCTGGACGTTGTGATAGACGTCTGTAGTTCCAGCTACTTGGGAGTTTGAGGCAGGAGAATCGCTTAAGCCCAAGAGTTTGAGGTTGCTGTGAGCTGTGATGCCATGGCACTCTACCCAGGGAGACAGCTTGAGACTCTGTCTCAAAGAAAAATAAAATAAAATAAAATACTAACGAAAATACTATGTGTTTATAGATTGGAAGATGCAACCGAGTAAAGATGTCTGTTCTTCCCAAAGGAACCTATAGTTTTGATATAATTTTTGATAAATCCCACCAAGTTTTTCTATAGGTGTAGATAGGCTTGTTCTATAATCTATACAGAAAGGCTCAGGCCCAACAATGACTAATACAATCTTGAAAAAGAAGAACAAAGTGAGAGGAATTACTCTCCCCAGTGTTAAGGATTAGTAACATTCGTCCAGAGAGTATGGTATTTGTGGAGGAAAATATACATAGATCAAGAGAATAGAATGAAGAGCCCAGAAATACACACACAAATATGCCCCAGAGATGTTCAATAAAGGACCAAAAGCAGCTCAGTGAAGGATAATAGCTGTTCCAATAAATGGTGCTAGAAAAATTGGGCATTCATACGCAAAAAATGAACCTTGATCTACAAAGATGAACTCAAATATGAAGCATAAAAACTATAAAACTTTTAGAATAAATGTATGGAATAATATTCAGGCTAGGGCTATGGAAAGACTTCTTAAGGTGGTCACCAAAAGCATGGTCCATACTAAGGACTGAATTATGTCCCTAAATTCATAAACTGAAGCTTTAATCCAAAATGAGATGGTATTTGGAAGTAATTATGTTTAGATGAGGTCATGAGAGTGGGCCCTCATGATAAGATGATTGGCTTTATAAAAGAGACACCAGGAAGTTTGTGTGTGTGCACGCACTCTTTCCTGCCCTCCCTCTCCACTCCCATGCACTGAGGAATGAGGATGTGAGCGTAAGGACGCAGCAAGAAGGGGTAAGCCAAGGAGAAAGATCTCATTAGACACCAACTCTGCTGGCACTTTGATCTTGGACTTCCAATCTCTGGAAGGGGGAGCAATAAATTCCTATTGTTTAAGACACCTAGTCTGTAGTGGTTTTTTTTTTTTTTTTTAATGGAGTTTATGGCCGGGGCTGTGTTTGAATCCACCACCTCTGGCATGTGGGGCCGGCACCCTACTCCTTTGAGCCACAGGCACCACCCGTGTTTTTAAAAATTTCTATTCTTTTTTTTTTTAATGGCAGCCCTAATTGATACAATCCAGAAACAGAACAATTGACAAATCAGGCCTTATCAAAATTAAAATGTTGACTCTATGAAAAGAATTGTTAAGAGGATAAAAAGTTGCAGACTGGGAGAAAATATTTGCAAAGCATACATGCAACCAAACATGATTGTTCAGAACATAGCAAGGAATTCTAAAAGCTCAACGGTTCAAAATGCAATTAAAAATAGACAAAATAAAGATATTTCACTGAAATAGGCATTTGAATGAAGAGAATGTGTAGATGGCATCTAAGCACATGAGAAACACTCAACCTCACTAGCCATTTGGGAATTAAAGGCACACAACCATCAGAGCGGTTAAAATTTAAACAAAAATAATGACAACCCTAAATACTAATGAGGCTGAGGATCAGCTGGACTGCTCACATGTGGAAAAAGCCACAGTCACTCTGGAAAACCATTTTCCAGTTTCTCATAATACTAAACATGCAACCACCATATGATCCTGCAATTGCATGCCAGGGCGTTTGTACCAGGGAAATGGAAGCTCATGTTCAGGAAAAACTGACACAGCAATGTTAACAGCAGCTGTATTTGTAATAACTAAAATCTGGAAACAACCCAGCTGTCCTTTGGTGGGCGAATGGATCAACAAACCCTGGTACGTCCACCCCATGGAATACTACTTGGCAATAGAAAAGAAGCAAATGCCTGCTACACACAATAGCCTGGATGAATCTCAAGGGAATCATGTGAGGTGAGAAAGGCACTCCCCCCAGATCCATACGATAGATCTTTATTTATATAGAAGTCAGGAAGTGACAAAATTATAGGAATGGGCAGATGGGTGGTTGCCAGGGGTCAGGGATGAGTGAGGAGGAACAGAAGTCGTGGCTGCAGGGGAGCAGCATGGAGATCTTGGCATCGTTCTCCATCTTGACTATAGTGGTGGCTACATGAACCCACACATGTGAAAAACTTGCACAGAAGTAAACACGTGCATGCACACACTCTCAGAGGAGGCAGCACAGAGGACTGAAAATCTGTGTAAGATTGGTGGATTTTCTCAGCGTCCATATCCTGGTTGTGATGTTGAATTCCAGGTCTGCAAAACATTGCCATTGGGAGGAAGTGCAGAGTACTGCATCTGTCCCTGTCGTTTCTTACAACTGAACGAGTCTACTTATTTAAAAATAAAAAGCTTAGTTTTAAGAAAAAGATTATAAAAACTCAAATTATCACTCTATCCACTCATCCATGGAACATAAGTCCCTATTATGTGCAGTCAAGCCAAAAACCCTGGTCCATGGCTGCCCCTAGAAGTGTCCAGAAGGTTCTATGAGGAAGGTAGTGAGGCCCAGTCTCCTTTAAATTCTTAGGTACAAGTGTAAAACAATCACAGTTAATTCTTGCACAGTACATGCTAGGTGCCAGGCCATCTTCTAAATATTGTAAGTGAATTCACTCATTTAGCCCTCACCACAATCGGGTCCGGTACACACCTTATCCCCATTTTACAGGGGGGAAGCTGAGACGCAGGTTAAGTGCATCACCAGGCCCCACCTACCAAGTGCAGGAGGAAGCAGTCCACTTCCGGCAATGTGGCTCCAGAGTCCTTGCATGGTGCCGCAGGCTGCCCTTCAGACAAGACCCATCTGGTCATATCTGTAGAATAAATTTGTGAGCAAGACACGAGGGCTCCTGCCCCTGCCTGCCTCTGCCTGCCTCTGCCTGACTCTGTGGAGGGCCAAGAGTATCTCTTCATGGTGTGATTGCTGTGGCTCTGGGCAGAGGCGGGACTTGGTTGCAGCTTTGCCATGAGTTTGGGGGTGTTGGCTACTTTTCCAACATTGTCCCACTCTCTCAGCTCTAGGCAACCATCACAGGGCCCCACGGTGAGGGGATGATTCCTCCCACTTCGGATGGTCCACAGCACTTTTCCTGCACTCCTCCTGGGGGATACTTCTTGTTTTATGTGGTTTGTGTCCTCTTCCCCCTCCAGGGCTAGCACTGTACCTTGTAGACAGTAGGTGCTCACTAAGTGTTAAACGAAAGACTTGTGGGGCTCAATCCCTTCCGCAGTGGTGAGTGTCACAAAGTGGGACATGTGGAGGTGAACGGGTAACGCTAGTGATTTTCTACTTCACGTTTCTTTGTTTTATCCTCCTCTCCCATAGCTTTTAAACTCCGTGAAGATAGATTACCTTTCCTGATTTGTGTGTCTAGGTGTCTGCGTGTTGTATCCTGTGGCCCTACATAATTTATCTCTTAATGGAGCAGATGACTCCCACTGGACTTTCTTTAAAAAAAAATCTATGTGTCCTTAGAGGTGAAAGGAGGACCAGGTCATGATCTAGGGGATAAGAGGAATATTTCCATTAAAGACTTTGTTTTCCCAGCCCAATTTCTCCCAGGCTTTGGACTGGTGTCCAAGTGTGTAGTTTATAATTTCCACAAAGAGATTAACTGCCCAGTTGTAGCCAGCACAGGCTGTGCAAGTCACATCACTGCCATAAAGTCCTAGGATAATAATGTAATAAAATGGAGGATCACATCTGAGAGGGAATGCTCTTGAGAAAACTTTTAGAGATGGACAGAGTGTGCAGGTCCCAGGCAGTGCTGTGTTGCGTGCACACCCACTATGTGTGGTGTTATATCCATAATAACTATAATGTTGGCAAGCCATTTTAGCACCTACTACAAAGGACTTTATAGCTTTAGATCTTTGAGTTCTCTAACTAGGTAAACTTGTTATTATTATCCCATTTCATAGGTCAGGAAATGCAGAAATGGTGGTGCATTTGCTCAGGTTTACACAGATAGAGTTGATTCTATCCTATAGTTTTCTGAGGCCACAACCCCAGTCCTCCTGACCGCTGGGCAGTTCTTCCCCCCAGGCTCACCTTTCACTGGACACTCAGTGAACACAGGGCAGGGTCTCACTTGGGGACAGCTGTGTAGCTTCCTTGGTTAGATGCCTGCTCGGAAGCATGGAAAAGTTAAAAGCAGAGGGTCAGGCCATGTGAGCAGGATAGCAATTTGGCCTCCCGCCTCAAGGTGCACCTGAAACCAGTAGAGGTTGTGGGCAGCTGCCTCTGACTCCCCTCCCAGTCTCTGATAACTCCTCCTGCCCAAATCCTTGGGATTTGTTTTATGGTTTTCTCAAAGGATCCAGAATGAGCATGACAGTGGCACATAAATCTCAGCCAAGTTAGGAGGAAAGCAGGGACAGGTTGGGAACATGTGGGAAGTGGTGAACAAGCCATTAAGTGGTGGCTTTATCTGTTTTGCCCACTGATATCTCCTGAATACCTAGACCTGTGACTGACTAATGGAAGGCATTGGAAAGTTTTAGCCCAAAACCATGTGGCTTCGAAGGGGACCCAGTTTATACTCCCCGGCTCAGGGGCCATCCAGGTGCCAAGCAGGCCCTGTTCCCAGGAGGGTCCCCAGGCCCAGCACTCCAGGGTCAGCCAGTCTCTGGCCCTGATGGAGGTAGCATCTCCAGCTGCTTTAAGATAAATAATTGAATAAATAAATAAAAATCCCTTTCAGGTGTGGCTGCTGGCTCACTTCACTCATTTGTCAGAATCTTTTAGTTCTGACTCAGTTTTCTGGGCATTGGTGGAATTGATGCCCCAGCAGGGCGGTGTCCAGGCAGACTGTGTGGTCAGCGTGCCTCCCACCAGCCTGACTCCTCACCCTTCTCCTCCCTGAACACTTAAAGTACACACAAAATAAACAAGAAAGAAAAAAAAAATTGGTCTAACCAGTCTGTATATAGATACTGCCCTGAACTACTAACAAATACTGGCTGTTGGAAACAGACGTGCAGAAGTTCAAGAACTGGGGAAGCCTCTTTAATAAACTGGTCACTTTCTACATGGGTCACTTCTTGCTGCCTTCAAGTTAGAATCTGATGTTACATTGCCAGGGAGGCCTACTGTGACCACACTGTCTAAAGGGGTGAGATTGTGCCCTTGATTGTTCTGGCCCTGCTCCACTTTTTCCTGTGGCTTTTGCCATCTTCTAATAGTTACATAATATGTCTATCATGTTTATTGTTCCATCCTCTCTCTAGAATGTAAGCTCCGTGAAGTGGTAGCTTTATCTGTTCTGCCCACTGATATCTCCTGGACACCTGGACCTGTGACTGACTAATGGAAGGCATTGGAAAATTTTAGTGAATATATGAGGAAATGTAGGAATGACAAGTCAGCAGGCTAACACTGCTTGCTAACGGGTGCAGAATGTGGAGTTCAGGCATACCCCTACTTCCCCCTCCACAAAAGGTTTAGTTGAAGAAGTTTTTATTAGAGTTTTTGGATTTGGAAATGATATTTTTGGAACATGGTGAGACTCTCAGTCCTGAGGACATTCATGGGGCAAGGAGGATGGGGAGGAAATCCAACCTTCAGCTGCCTAGCTGGACTCCAGGTCCTTCACAGACATCCACCTTGGTGGAGCTTGGCATCATCTCTGTGCGTTGGATGGTGCTTTCGCCAGGTCCTGGGAAGGGGTGGGGGCCCCTCATGTTTCTTCAGCCAGGGCAAGTCAAAGTTGGGCTTTCAGATTTTTCTCCCCAAGAGCCATCATTTTTGAGAATTGGAGCAATGCGCTTTAAGTCTTAGTCTCTTAGTTTCAGGTTGCAGAACATCTGACTTAGACAAGTTGAAGCAGAAGAGGGAATTCTTACTTATAACCATTGTGTCCAGGAGTATCTAATTTCAGATATGACTGGATCCGGGGGCTTAAATGATACCCCTGGAAACTCACTTCTGCCCATTTCTCGGCTCTGCCCGAGGCCACATTGGCGTCATTCCCAGTCCCCTCAGTGTTTTCCTGGCTACTCTAAGCTGCAGTGTAACAAATCCAGAATGAGAATGGGCTTCTCTATCAGTGCAGCAAACATCCAAGGGCATCAGCTTTGCTTGGCTTGACTTATCCCACCCCTGAACCACTCTCTGGGGCTGAAGGAAGGAAGGAAGCCAACTGGTCATGCACTCTAGGTCTGCCAGGTCCAGTTGTGGGGTCAGAGTCACTGGCTAAGAATAAATTAGGAAGAGAAGACAAGTGGTCCCAGTAAAAACTAGGATGCTATCATAGGATGGAAGAGTGGATTCTGGAGAGGACAAATAACAAATGAGTCTCAGAATGGTGTAAAAGGAGACCCACACAGAGCAGAGATGACAATGTCTCCACTTCAAAGGCCAACTCCAGTCGATTGCCAGTGGCTCTTTGGAATGCTGTATTGAGAAAGAGTCTGAGACTAAGCCAAGGAAAAATGTGGTGTCATAACTGATTAGAAAATAGTAAGTGCCAGCTATTTGTTTTCCTGTGTTTGGACATTAGCCAGTGGAAAGGATTACAAGTGAAAACATAGTCATGCTGGGCCACAGTCCCTTCTGAGACCTGTGGTGAGTTTATTTACTAACGTCATGCTGCTTTATTGTTTGTATACCCAGTCAAGACAAAGAGTGGGGCTGTAATATACAAGGCCACGTATTGCCATCAATGTCAATCTGTGATGCTAAGACACAGTGGCATTTAACCCCGCCTTTGTTCCTTGGTGCCACTGCCAGGACTTCCCCTAATATGGCCTTGACTGAGACTGAGACTAGCATTTGGTCAGTAATCACTTGCTTGTTCTTCCTCCTCCCTATCCCCCAGTGCTTCACAAATGTTGACCAAGTCCCTGTTCATCATGGGCACTATGCTAGGGACCACAGAGTCAGTGCTGAGCAAAACAGATGTCCTGTCCTTGTGAAGCTTATAGCCTGTTGAGAACAGTCCTGCCAGTTGGTAGCTCCTTACAAAGTGTCTTTATTGTTGGTGCATCAGGCAGGGTACAATCTATTGCTTCCAGGCTATAAACCTGCACAGTGTGTTCATATACTGAATACTGTAGGTACTTGTGACACAATGGGAATTATTTGTGCATCTAAACAGAAAGGGTACAAATGGTATAAAAGATTTTAAAAATGGTACACCTGTATAGAGTGCATAACATGAATGAACCTTGTAGAATCCAAGTGTCTATGGATGAGTTAGTGAGTGAATGGTAAGTGATTGGTAAGTATCTGCATACTATTATGGATTTTATAAGCACTGTACAGTTAGACAACACAATTTAGTAAGAATATGTTTTTCTTCAATAACAAATTAACCTTACTGGGTTGTGCCTGTGGCTCAAGGGAGTAGGGCACCAGCCCCATATGCTTGAGGTGGTGGGTTCAAACCCAGCCCCAGCCAAAAACTGGATTAATTAATTAATTAATTAATTAACCTTACCTCACTGTAACTTTTGTACTTTAGAAAGTTCCTAATATTTTTCACTTTATGATTCTTTTATAATAACACTTAGCTTAAAATACACTATATAGCTATACAAAAATATTTCCTTATTTATAACCTTTTTTTCTATTTTAAAAAATTCTTTTTTTTCTTTTAAAAATTTTTTTGTTTAAAAAGTAAAAACCTAAGACACAGACACATGTGTGTGCACACGTTAGCCTAGGCCTGTATGGGTTCAGGGTCATCAAGACAATAAGTGATACATGATAAGAATTTTTCAGCTCCATTGTCATTTTGTGAGATTATTGTCTTCTGTGCATTCCATTTTTGAACATGCAGTACGTGACTATTACTTTCTCCCTTTTTCTGGGATTAAAGTTGTCCTGTAAGTTATTAGGAAAAGACCATGATGCGCAGTAGGTGTCCCCCGTGGTGAGTTGCTAACTTTGCAAATAACCCAAAAAAAAGTCAAAACATTTTGTAGTACAAATAACTGAGCATGAGTGAATTATAGGGACTTAAGAGTCTAATGACATTTGTATTTTCTTTAAATAGATAGAGCCCAAGCCCTGGTTCCATTTTATGCCTCTGTTCCTTTCCACGTGGACTGCAATACTCAGGAATAATAACCACCTGTGTATCCTGATGACTTCTAGTCCTGATTTCATATAATTTTCTTGTTTTCAGTAAAGATATCTGTAGATGAGTTTAATGGAATGGAATTTAATTTTCATACCGTCAATGAATTTTTATAAAAATTTCCAGACCACAAAAACTCGTTTTGTAATTTCTATTCTGCTTGAGGGTATGTGTGTGTATGTATGTTTGTGTAGGTGTATAAAAGCGTGTCACTATATCTATGGGGCCCTTTTGGATAAAGACAGATTTCAAATGGTTAGCAGGCTATTGGGAAAGTTTTCTTCTCTAATTCATTAGGCAGGTGTTCTGCCAAGCAGATTGCTGTGGGTCTATGGTTGGAGTGTGGTTATTTCCCCACTGAGTTTTATAATCTCTTCCCAGAGCTTCTCATCCAAGTACAACATCCGCATTTGTAATGGAGGCAGCAACTTTACCTAGAGGTGGCTCAGTTCTTAACAATGGCCGGCGTTGGCCATGAAATATTAGCCCAGTGGGTCTGCATCCCAGGGATTTAGGAATTTAGGGATGAAATTAAAATTTTGTAAGTGTAATATTTTAGAACCAAAAGAATGTAGAAGCCCTTTAGCAAAGAGATTCTCTGGTTCCCTCCCTGACCAGGAATGTCTGGCAAAGTAGATTTTGTGATTCTGAAGGGCTGCTTATAAATGTTTGCTCATACTGGAGTTGAAGATCATTATCCCAACACGTAGTCATGAGTTCTGAAAGAGGACAGCCTTTTTATTCTTGGTGAGATCCATACTTTTCATATCTCTGAGGCCTTGGTGTCATGTTGGGAGAGGCTGTCTGATGATGAAATTTCTTGGGAAGCAGGTCATTGTGGGTCTAGACACCAAGTGATCATTATTCTCCTGGCTTTATGGGAAGGTGTAAAGGCTGGAGAAGAGTCTAGGAAGGATCTCTTGACTGGGATCCTGTCCCTATTCCGCTCTCCCTCCGCCAACATACCCATGCTGTACAAAATGGAATAAAGAGGGTGGGAATCAGTTCTGAGTGATAAAAATCCAAGTAAAACTGAGCTAAGCAAATTGGAATTTCATAACTGGAAATTGTGAAAGTCACTGAAAAGTTCAAGAGTAGCTAGCGTTGCTTCTGATAAACCTGGGTAAATGTTCAAATAGAGCCATTAGGAATCTGTGTCTTTCCACCCCTTGGCTCTGCTTTTTTGTGTGTGGTCTTCACCCTAGGCAAACTCTTCCCAGGGGAAGCAAGATGGCATCCCTGGCTTCAATTGTTCTCCAACTCAGCAACCCCAACAGAGAGATGAATCCTTTTTTCCAATAGTCCTGGCAAAAATCTCAAGACTCACTCTTTTAATTTAACTTAGGTTGTCTTCCCATCCCTTGTAAGTGAGGGCTGATGATATCCTTATTTAATCTACTGGGGAAGAAAAAAAGATGATTTCATAATCAGAAATTTGGGGTGCTGTGTCTAGAACAAGAAAGAATACATGATGTTTTAATCAGTTGGAAAGGACTTATACACATTGACCATTGCCATCTTGGAAAAGCAAGAAGACTTTGAAAACCATGCACCTTTATTGTTGTATTTCTGTGCTTTCATTTGCTGATCTATTCAACACCACCATCAAAAGCCTACCATGGATGAGCATTATGCTAAGAATTTAAGGGTGGTTAAGGAAAACACGATAGTCATTGTATTCGGACATTGAATGTCCGAACCTGGCAGGTAAGACTGGCATATAGGCTGTTATAATCAGTATACAAGGTGCTAACAGGAGAAGCACCCAGTGCTAAGAAAGCACATGGGAAGGGCCTCCATCTCCACCTTGAAGGGAATAAAAGGAGCTTGAGGCCTGAAGGTTAAGAAGGAAATAGCCAAATCCCTTAGGGGCTAGAGTATAATGGGAGGGTCAGAAAGAAGAGCTTTCCACAGCAAACAATGTGCAAAACACGTGGAAGCTAAGAACCGGAAAATCATATGTTTGGGGAACTAGAAGAAACTCAGTCATGTTCTGAGACCAAAGACTCCTCTGTTTATCCAGGGGATCATAGAGTCAGTGGTAAATGATACAAGTAGGAGAAAAACTGAAGAAATTGGCCCACTTCCTCTGTCCATGGGCCTATCTTGCTACACTGTGGACTGAGAACCATTTACCTTGGTACCAGTGAACCAAATAATGTAGCCCTCAACTCAAATTAGGTGCTGGTAATTAAATATCTCCAGGAATAAAAAAAAATCTCTTAAGTAATAAAAAAAACTTCTTAATATATATGCACAAAATGCTAAAAGCTTTAAAATGAGATATAAAGATGAAAGAAGAATTTTAAGCAACACCAATATTTAAAAATTAAAATTGGTAAAATATTATATCTGGGGTAAATTGTTCTGCATCACAGAACAATTATTTATCCCCTAGCTAAATTTGTCCCTGGCAAAACAGCAAAGTGTCTCCTTATAGATTAGTAGGCTTCAAGATTAAAGCTAATGAGGGTACAAAAGGTAAAGCTAAAGCATTAAGAGAAATAGAGAAAGTTTATGAGAAAAAACACATTTTAGTCAATGAATGAAAAAGCAGAATTTCACTTACTAGTCTCAAGTTTACATGCATTTAAAAAAATCCTCTCTTGAGAACTTAGCAATTTATATAATTGTAGTATAAAGGTACATGTTTCTCTAGTTGAAGGAAAAAAAGAGTTTTCTAGCTACAGTCTGCTCAGCTAGTAGGGACACTAGAAGAGAAAGTTGATGAAAGTACAAATGAGCAGTTGTTACCTTTCAAGCCCGGGAAGCTACTAGGGACTGGTTGGGCAGTTACATTTACAGATGATCTGTCTATAATAGCATCGAAAAAGGGACAGGTTGCTGTTTCCTGTTCCAGCTACCACTCTCCCTGAGGGATTAGCATATAAAAAGAACACATTAGAAACCAGGACTTGGCCACACTTGGGGGATGAGATCCATTCATTTTTACTGTCTTTGAAATAGTCACCAAACATATGATATTGGAGATTTTTTTTTTTTTAAGAACGTTGAAAGAATTGATTCCTGAATGTTGGCTAGCTCTTCCCTGTGGCACTTGAGGTCACTAGCCAATGCAGTGTAAGAGTGTGATTGATCGCAGTGCTATCGTATATTATCATAATAAAAGATGTGTCACTGATACCGTAAGAGCTATTTTTATCTTGTTCTTCCCTTATTTTTCATCTTTATCAGTGTGGTTTATGTAAACCTGACACGTTTGTGTATGTGAAACAGATGCAGGATAAAGCACAGTTGTGTCTGAACCATATTTTTTTAATCATACACATGATTTATGAAAATGTTCTTTACGTATGAGATTTTTTTTTTCTCTTGAAGTGCATGGTAAGTATATGTAATGTTCACTTTTTCCCCTGGTACTTTAGAAGACTGGAAAAGGTAGAATTTTTGAGTTGCATTGCTACTTTGTCTTCATTAGATGTAGCAGCACTCATTAGGTGTTGCATTTCTGTAGATGTAAATTAGATATTTAGAACTACTTTCACTATTCAAATGGGTGGTAAGGAAACAAATAGTCCTTTTACCTGCAGAATCACACCCCTAACACACTTTTTGATGCCCAGGTCGTAGGTCCTGTTTCCCAAACACACTTTTTGATGCCCAGGTCGTAGGTGCTGTTTCCCATGCCTTCTCATAGTGAATGGTAGAAAGAAATAGGATCTTTCCCATCCTCCACCCTGATGAAATAACTCACAGAGTTAAGTTTCTATGAACGAAATCATTGAATCCAAGTGTTCCTTAATGAGGTCAATGGCCATTATCCACTAGATTTCTCAGACCTAAAACGTAGGATCTTTTTCACCCTTATGTCCAAGCATGACCACAGGTTTGATAGATTTTATGTTGTTAATGTCTTCAGAATCTATTTCCTCCATCTCTACCACTATAGATGCCTTATTCCTTATTCCAAAACCATCATAATTTCTCTTCCGAACATAGAACAGCTAATCTCCCCAAATCTTTCCTTGCCCTTGTTGAGCCCCTGCATTGGTGTAGCTAGCAGCAGTACAATCTGAAAGGGCAAGTAGACGGAACAGTTACCAGACTCTGGCCAGAGCTGTGGCTATAGGAAAGGGCTACCTGCCAGAAGTCTGTTAGTAAAATGAATGGATCGATGAACAAAGAATAAATCCCCCAGCCTGTTTGTCCTCTCCTGTTTCCATGTCCTTCTAGTACCTTCTACTGACTAAACCCAAGTCAAATGTAGACAGTGGGAAGTCCCCAGAGATGGTGAACTTTGTGGAGGTCCTGTCTTATCTCAAATATAGAGAAGTCATCATGTTAAAATGAAAGAAAGAATTATGGCTTTCTTAGTTCTCCTAGCTATAGTGAGAAGTTAGTGACTAATGAAATGCTGTCAAGACCTGATTTTATGAGAAGATTTTCTGAGATTAGCACATTGTTCAAATGGATGCTGTTAAATGAATATTATTTCAAAGGCTTATGGATGGTCTCTAAAGTCTTGTTTCTGCAGCTATGTTTCTTAACATCCCCACATCTCCTCCAACATGGCTGGTCCAAGTTGTGTCAAATGCCACACCAGCACCATCTAAATAATCCTGATTCTGAGTTTCTTTCCATCAACAGAAGCCCTGTCCCTGGGCTTCATGCAAAGACGAGTCAGTTCATTTTCACAAACACAGGTAACGGTTTTTTCCACCATACCTTCTTATAAAGAGGTGAATAAATGCAAGAATAGTTCCAAGTTAATGTGTATTTTTACCATGTGAAGATTGATGACATCTTAAAGGGACTCTTTTAAAGACAACATGATCTCTGCTTCTGTCATCTCCACATGCCATGGCTTTGTTCTTAAGGGGCTCAAGAGTTTTCATTCCTTGTCTCTTTCTTATCATCCTTTTCTGCTGGCTCTTCTTCTTCTTTCCTTCCTTCTTTTCTTTTTTTCTTTTTTATATGTTCTCCCTTTTTCTTCATTTTCTAGACTTTTTCATCTTTTCACTAAGAATAGTTTTCCTTTTAAAATTAATGTTTACAAAGTATGGAGTAGTAAAATAAAAAAATTGCCCATAGTTCCAGCCTTGGAATCAACGATGAATGCAGTAACAGGATGTTATAAGAGAATTCTCTCTTTCCCATTTAACAAAGTGTGCAATAATATTTGATGCCTCTTGTCTTGGGGCCACCATAGGAAATAGGCAGAAAGAGTTGCATTTTAATACACACAGTACTTGAAAAATTTAATAGGTTATCCAAGAGCAGTGTATGGATTACACTGAGAGGTGGAAAGAGGGAGAAAAATCCTTGGAGAGATTTCTGAGCATGCTGAGATTTGACTTACCCCCAATTCTCATCCCATAGTCTTTAGGGCATTTCCTCTTAACACCAAGCCAAATGAAGGGAGCTCTAAGCTCACCACCCCAAGGATTTGATATAGATGATCAGGAGATGGGATATGGAGAGGCCAGTTGTGGACAAAGCAGACACTGTATTGGACTTTTGCTCTGATGGCCACTGGAGAGAGGTGGCTGCTCTGGGCGCATCCCACAATTCGCACATTTGCTTCCTTTGGACAAGATGTGTGTTCACATGAGGAATGTCCCAATCTTCAAGAAAGTTGAGACCCTAATGAGAGAAGCTCTATAGGGGTGAACCCTGCCAAGGACTAAGGGAAGAATGTGGGGCAGATGAAGGGAGGGCACAATGGTCCGCATGAAGCCCTGGAGAGGAGAGACCTCCAGTGATGAAGGAAACATCAAACAAACCAGACTTGCCACCACCCCCACAACACAGGGCTGACTTCAAATGTCTGCCATGGCCGGAGACGGTCAGTATCCAGAAGATACTCTGTCAATCCAGAAGGACCTTTCCTACCATTTACCCCTCCTTACTGCCACCCAGACCTGGGGGAGTCACAAATCTCCTGACTGGGGGAAAGAAGATAGGAGCAGGACAGGAAAATAAAGAAGGGTCTACATGCTTACTCTGTCATTTGCAGCAGCCTGAGCTGGGAAGTGTGAAGCTTTAAGTGAAATTTTAAACCATTATATGGAACTGCACATTATTTTCCCAAATGATATAATTTCTGGGACCATAGGAAATTATGGTGACAAGAGGACATTTTGTGGTCTTGGATAGACCAGAAAAATTTGTGAGATAATCTCTAGACTTTTCCTAAGAGGTTGGGAAAAACTGGCCCCCCAAAAGTGGGTTTGAATAAACAAATGGAGGAAAGAATAGTGTGTTGGCATCTAGTTGTGCATCAGCCTTCTATGAATATGCTTATTTTTATATATATATAATATATATAGTCTTTTAAAGTTACAGAAATTATGTATGAATTTACCACCCTAAACCAAAATTAAGGCATTGTACTCAAAGCTGAAGTCCAGTTTGACCTCTGCTCCCATTTTCACCAACCTTCTCCCATCTCTAGACCTGTGCTATGAGCTTTGTATGTTCCCATAGTGTATTTAACAGTGTAATCTTTTGTTTTCTTTTTCTCCTACATCCTGTCATTTGGTTTTTACAGCAATTCCTTATAGTTACTAGGAGAAAAAAGAAGTGCTAACCCCATCTTGCAGGTGGAAAGGCAGAAAATCCTGATGTTTACAGTTGTATTGATATCCTCACTTCTGTTGAGTGGCATCTATGTGCCCCTTCCTTGGGCTTTGTTGCAATCACAAACATGACTTTGTTAAGAAATCCATCCCCCATTGTATATAAAAACAGCACATTATACCCCATGATTACATTAATGTACACAGCTATGATTTAATAATAATAATAAAAAGAAACCCATCCCCCAATGACCTCAGGGGTTTGTCTTCTCTTATTTCCTCCCTGTTTCTCCCCCCTTCTCCCCCAGAACTGGCCCACTGGGAGGGGAGTTTTCATCCTTGGTATGCTGACCCTCTCTGGTGCCCCGCATGCCTTCCCTGTTAATGGAAGAGCTGGCATCCCTGTACTTTAGTCATGCCCAATTCATGTTAGTGGGCTGGGTCAGCCAAGCCAACATTTACTCAGGCTGGAAGCCATTGGGCAGAGTCTTCTACAACATGAATAGGAGCAGCCAATGAGGAGGTTGTTTAGTTCAAGTTCACTGCCTTTGGGATTGGAGCCCAAAGCCTTTGGGATAGGTCCATGGCATTCCTTTGAAAAAAGGTACTATAACTACCTCTTGGGAAGCTTGGGAGTCTCATGGATTCAAATGAAGACAGTTGTTGTCATTTCATTTGGCACTTAAGGCTGGAAGCCACTCCTGGCCTTCTTGGGATTTGGAACCTTCACCTCATAGCTCACAGTGGGAAATTACTCATTAAATAGCCCACTCCACATGGCTTTTTAGAGGAGAAATACTGTAAAATACATTCCGGGAGGATTTAGAGGAAATTTCTTTAGTCGTTACCTTTCTTTCTAACCTTTTAAAATTCAACTTAGAATTATAACCAATTGAGGACATGTAGGTTGATGTATAGTTAGAATCATTGTAACAGCATCTAAACCAAATATATTATTATTTGGGACCATCTAGAGTGAAATCAGGATAGGGGTAACCTCGGCTCTCGTGTACCACACAGGCCACCTTTTGGCTGAAATAATTCTCCTCTTCCATATACCACTTTATTTTTTTAAAGTCTGAATTTCTTTTTTACTGATTAGTCAATGTATTTAATTGATGGATTTCGGTTTGGGGCTTGTGCAGGTATAGACAGAGGGAACCCTTTTACACTGTTGGTGAGACTATAAAATAATACAGCCTCTTTGGAAAAAAGTATGGAAAATCCTTCAAGAACTCAAATTAGACCTACAATTTGATCACATAATCCCATTACTAGGCATCTACCCAGAAGAAAATTGTTTTATCATAAGGACATTAGCACTAGATTGTTTATTGCAGCTCAATTTACAGTTGCCAAGATGTAGAAAACAACCTAAATGCCAATCAACTCAGGAATAAATTAACAAACTGTACCATGAAATACTATTCAGCCATAAAAAAGTGGAGACTTTACATCTTTTGTATCAATCTGGATAAACAGTTGAAACACAGTCTTCTTAGTGAAGTATCACAAGAATGGAAAAGCAAGTGTCCAATGTACTCAATACTAATATGAAGTCAGTAGATGATCTAATACACACCCACATAAGAGAAAAGCTCAATTAAATTCAAGTTGGGAAGGGGGGAAGAAAGGGAAATAGGGAAGGAGGGAGAGGGATTGGTGTACTCCCACTTAATAGGCACAGTATAAGGGTATATGGCACACATCTTGGGTGAAGGACAACTATAAGAGTGATTCTTTTTTTTTTTTTTTAAATCATAGCTGTGTACATTAATGTAGTCATGGGATACAGTGTGCTGGTTTTATATACAATCTGAAATATTTTCATCAAACTGGTTAACATAGCTTTCATGTCATTTTCTTAGTTATTGTGTTAAGACGTTTGTATTCTACATTTAGAAAGATTCACATGTACCCTTGTAAGATGAACCATAGGCTTGGTCCCACTAATCACCCTCCCTCCACCCATCCTCCCCCATCCCTCCCCTCCCTCTCCCCTTTCCCCATATTCTTGAGCTATAATTGGGTTAATTAGTTTCAGAGGAGGGCTGAGTACATTGGGTACTTTTTCTTCTATTCTTTAGATACTTTGCTAAGAAGAATATTTTCCAGTTCCATCCATGTAAACATGAAGGAGGTAAAGTCTCCATCTTTTTTTTAAGGCTGCATAATATTCCATGGTATACATTTAACACAATTTATTGATCCATTCGTGGGTTGATGGGTACTTGGGCTTCTTCCATGACTTATCAATTATGAATTGGGTTGCAATAAACATTCTGGTATAAATATCTTTGTTGAAGTGTGATTTTTGGTCTTCTGGATATATAACTAGTAGAGGAATTGTAGGATCAAATGGCAGGTCTATTTTTAGTTCTCTAAGTGTTCTCCAGACATCTTTCCAAAAGGAATGTATTAGTTTGCATTCCCACCAGCAGTGTAGAAGTGTTCTCTTTTCTCCACATCCATGCCAGCGTCTCTGGTTTGAAGATTTTGTGATTTGGGCTAATCTTACTGGAGTTATGTGATATCTCAAAGTAGTTTTGACTTGTATTTCTCTGATGATTAAGGATGGTGAGCATTTTTTCATATATCTGTAGGCCATGCTCCTGTCTTCTTCAGAGAAGTTTCTCTTCAACTCCCTTGCCCACCCTGAGATGGGATCTCACGTGTTCTTTTCTTGCTAATACCCTTGAGTTCTCTGTGGATTCTGGTTATTAAACCTTTGTCGGAGACATAACCTGCAACTATCTTCTCACATTCTGAGGGCTGTCTGCTTGCTTCACTTACTGTGTTCCTGGCTATGCAGAAGCTTTTTAGGTTGATCAGGTCCCAGTAGTGTATTTTTGATGTTGCTTCAATTGCCCAGGGGGTCCTCCTCATAAATTTTCACCCAGGCCAAGTTCTTAAAGTGTTTTCCCTACACTTTCTCTTCTAGTATTTTTATTATTATTATTATTTTTACTAAATGATAGCTGTGTACATTAATGCAATCATGGGGTACAGTGTGGTGTTTTCATATACAATTTGAAATATTTTCCTTAAACTGGTTAACATAGCCTTCATGTCATTTTTTTAGTTATTGTGTTAAGACGTTTATAT